>JAHPZR010034533.1:0-12500 GCA_019787425.1 Platygyra sinensis
CTGTTCATCTATCCGTTCTCCCACCTATATGTCAGTCATTCAGGATTCATTCAGTCTGTCTGTCTGTCAGTATGTCAGTCAGTCAGCCAGCCAGAATATGTCTTTCTCTGACAGTCTATCTGTGTTTCTGTCTGCCTGTATGTCTTTCTCAGAAGTGTGATCTCTTTATCTTGGACCCTAACTAAGTAGCTGGGAATAAGGGAACTGTACTGTTACATGTGAACTTTAGAGTCGTTGTACATCTCATAGAGCACATAATACTCTGAGTTAATAATATTCAAAGCTGCTTTTCATACTTAGGTATAAAAGTGGACTGATAGCTGTTTTAAATGTTAATGCAAATGATGGAAGGATATCCATGGTGAACAAGCTACAAGGACATTCCAGTGAAATTCACAGTCTTGCCTGGTGTCCAACCCCTAAGGATCACATTGCGTTTGGTATGTTTAGGTGATTTATCTTTTCCTCGGCATAATATCTATAAGCTTAGTCTAATAATTTGATAAGAAATGTTAAAAATATTTGAAGGTCTGGGCTGTAGGTGATTTCTGCCCCAGAACTACACTTCATAAATTGACAGTGTGGTCTACACTGTCATACTTGTAGATCACAGATCAATACATGTAGAGCATCATTAAATGTCTAAACTCAGTGGAACAACAAGGATGTGAGTGGTGTCACCAAAGTCATCAATTTTACATTGTACACTGTATATCTTATAAGGGTTTGTGAAAACTATTTTTTGACGGTTTCCCATTATGTCTGGTGATTATTTAAAATAATCTTATCTAAAGTTTTTCTAGAATGGGGAAAGGGTGATGTGTGCATACATAACTTTACCATGTCTAGATTAGATGAGCTTTACTTTTGGTTGGCAGAATACATTAACATGTACGTAATTTCAACCTAACTGTCAGAAGGAGACAACAGCTGGTTCGATTTCAGCTTCACCTGCACCATTGCACAAGGACTTACAAATTCTCTTGACTGGCGTCCATAAGTTTTGTGTGGCAATGTTTGGGAGGACACATGTGGATCAGTCACAACAATGATTTAAAATACTATCATTGCAGGTTCACTACAAGATAAGACTACAGCTGCTGAAGGCCATCTTATAGTGTCTGGCTCCAGGGACCAGACAGTAAGATTATGGGATGCATTTCATGGCAAAGTACTGTCTGTCAAACAGCTGCCAAAGAGATCATCCCGCAAAGACAAGTATGATTCTTATGGTCCCAGAGACAGGTTGTGGCTCAGTGTCTGTTGGCCTGTAGCATCACCAGGTCATGTTATTTCTAGCAGTCAAGGGTATGTTCAATGGCCGCACTACTGTACTTTTAAAACAATAGCCATTTTCACGGTTAACTCTGCTCATTTGCATAATTTACAATGAAATCTAGCATTATGTGAGGTAATTTTGGGCTATTTTGTAGCTTTAACCCGAAATTCCCTTGCACCGATGTTGGACTACATTGTAATGCAAATGAGAACAACTATCCAAGAAAAGGGCTAGTATTCTCTGAGTGCATGTTGGATATGACATGATAGTAACGCATGCAGATACCCGACAAGGCATGTAATGTTGAGTTTGCTAACATCATCTCATATCCAACTTAGAAGTGCAAGTGGAATAATTGTTTTGTTTTGTTTTATTAATTAATAAAAATCAACCTAGAATCTAACAAAAAACCAGAAATTTACATGCTCCAATAATAAATAATTATTATTAACCCTTTCACTGCCAAGGGGTCTCCTTTTGATGAGTACAATTGTCTGACGTTAGACAGAGTAAAATCTATGAAGTCACCCTTGGCAGTGGAAGGGTTAAGAGATAGTTTTTTAACCCTTTCACTTCCAAGGGGTCTTCCTTTAACGAGTAAAATAGTCTGGCATAAGACAGAGTAAGGGGAATAATATTATTGTTTTATTAGAAACAAGCCCGAAATATAGGAAACTGACAGTATATTTGGAAACTTACCATATTTGTCGAGCATGGTATAATGTGTCACTTACATATATTATCCAGTTTTTAATAAGAAAGATTATCCAACTCATTGTTGAAACCAGGAATTGTTTGAAGGCTCTAATTAGACATTTCAAGGTGGCAATTTATTTGCAGTGAATTGAGGAAATTTGCAGTATGTTATCTGTTGCCTAAAAAAGTAATAATAAGATCAATAAATACATTGTATATTTATTGTCAGTATTGATTCTGTAACTGTTGTTTGGTGAAATTTGCGAGAAAAGTAATTCTTTTAATATCAGTTAATGTGAGACTTCTTAATATGTAGTTAGTAGATCACTTGAATCCATAGAAATTTGAGATCTTCCTTTTCTCCTACTGAATTATTTTGTTCAAATTTTTATGCAGGTTTTAAATTTAATAACTATAAATTGAATATGACAATCTTTATACAGTCGTGATGTACATGTGGTTCTCTGTTCTTTACATAGAGGAGAACTTTTGTTGTGGGATCTTAGCAAGGAAGGAAAAGACCAACATCAAACATTTTGCATGGGTCACTCTAGAATAGTATTTAACATTAGCTGTGATGTCGCTGGCACTAAAATCATGACAGTTTCTATGGACAGGCAGGTAAGGTGATATTATGATGATAATTATGTGATAAAATTTCAAACTAAACTTTCTGAGTGTGCAGATTACAAATGGTGTGAAATTTCTCATACAGTATCCATAAATTGTTACAGGGCAATTGTCTTGGTAAATTACACAAAACAGTTTAAGTAGAACTATGAACTAAGAATTGCACGGCCATCACTTCATCGAGAGAATTTATATATTTGTTTCCTTGCAGATCATAATATGGGATCCTCAACATTTGCGAAGTCTCCATGCCATACCCACCCTGGGTGGTTTTGCTTACTCCCTGGCTATCTCCCCCTTGGATCCTGGTACATTAGGGATAGGAGTTGGGGATAACATGCTTCGGGTTTGGCAAACAACTTCATCTGTGGGACCGTATGAAACTTTGGTCCTGTGGCAAGGAATCAAGTCAAAAGTAATGGTGGTAAGAATGCAGTTTGGGGTCACTGTTGTTCATTTTTAGCAGCATTTTGAAAAAACGTAGAAACCCCTCAGGTACTTTTATTACAAACAGTGCTGTAGGACAGAAGCAAATTAATGCACTGGGCCCATGGAACATTTTTTGATGAATATTTTTGTTTTACAAAAATAACTTATCTGTTTATTTGCTCTTGTGTTTAATATACGTGTAGGTAAAATGGCATCCAAACAAGGAGGGACTTGTTGCTTTTGGAACAGATGATGGGCAAGTCGGAGTTTACAATATCATCTCTAAAAGGTACTGTGCAACAAGTGGCTTACATGTTAATTTAAGCACTTAATGACTGCTCCCAATGGAAACAGTGAGTTTTGTTTCCCCAAGACCCTCAAGGAACATTGAGGATCACGGAGAAACAAAACCCACTGTTTCTTGTGGGGTCAGTAATTAAGACGAAATCCAATAGAAGATGGAGCAATTTCAGGTTTTAGTGGACAAAAATCTGTACCAGAGTAATTTTAAATATTTTACAGTCATTTTTACATTTTTTAAAGCTAAATAGTTACATAAATAATTGCCTGAAATAACACCAAAAAATAATTTCCCACGAGAACGAGAGGAAATAAAATTCAAAGTTCAGTGATTTTGTGGAAACACAGGCAAAATTCCATCATCAGTTTCATTTCACCAAAACTTTTAAGCTTTTCATACGAAGTTCAACATTCGTTTTCGACGTTTGGTGTTGCTAGAAATGAATTGTTTTGAGAAGATAATTAAAAGAGCCCTACAGAAGTTTGCAATACAATGTAAATAATCTTGGTACAAGATTTTTGCCCACTTGTTACTCCAACGTCTGGCGGATTCCGTCTTAATTGTTTTGTTATACCTTCCAACTCAAAGATTTGTGAAATATTTTTTTGCTCAAGATGCACTAACACACAAATTTGCTTCGGTTTCAAGGTGCCTAACCTGATTTACATGCGAGTCAAAAGGTCAAATTGTTGTTTCCCTAGGTAGTTAGTGAGTTTTGTTTGTCCTAGGTAGGGTCAGTTATCAGAAAATCTACATTTTTTGATTGCTCAATCTATTACAATTAAACTTCCACTACAGTCACAAAACAGTCTACAGATTGTGTATCTGCACGTTGCATACAACAAAATTACAGTATGCTATCTACAAAAAAAGGGCACTGACTTACAGCTTTAATTTTCATTACAACAAAAAATAAATAAATTGCACAATACAAAGAGTAGCTAAAAAGGAACATTCGAGTTGATAATTTCAATAATATTAGTGTATGGTAGTGTCCTTCCAATCAATCTGCAACGTTATTTTTTGGTACACCCAAAATACATGTAATTTATGGCATAGAATGACACTTGTTATTGATGGCTTGTGTTTTACACAAAGGCTTATTTCAGTGAAGGGGGAAGAACATCTGCAATCACGACTCAAAATACATTTTTTTTAAACTTTTAGCTTTAATTTTAATTTAGACAGTCATAAAATTGCACTCAATTTACCCTGCCTGTGCCATGATCATTGAGGTTTATTTCTTTTTTTCTGATTTCATCCAGAGCTGAAAGTTCTTCAACTTATCACAAGAGAACAGTGTATTCTCTATCTTGGGGTCCTCCTTGTCCCAAAGCAGGTACTTCAATTCTTTGATTAACTGAATGAGGCTATTAGAGCACTCTACTCTGTTACATAGTCCCTCTTGAATTTCAGGAATTAAAGCACTATTATCGCATCATAATTTTTCGCCAATTGTGTCTCTGTATGAGGGCCTGTTGAAGACTAATTATTTGTTCTGCTAAACTACATTTGCACCATGTCTCCATAAGTGATGAATGTAAAATGAATGCATTCGTGTAACCTGTTTGTACTTGCCTTTGAGCGCTTGCAGACCAGTAAGGCATTCATCATATCCAGACTCTCTGAATGAAATACAAGCTATAATTTGAGGGACTCCGAGAACAAACTGAATGTTAGATTGCCACGCACAAATTATTTCAAAAATAGTTTTAGCTATAGTAGTGCCACACTGTGGAATTGCTTTCCTTATGAGGCTAGGTGCAGGGAATCTCTCAGGTCGTTCAAACGTGAAATAAGCAAAGCTCTATGAGGCATGGCATTCACGGAAAGCAGCTTTTAATATAGTGTAGTTTATAGTTATAGTCGAGTAGTTTAGTTTTTAACTTTCTGTAATAGCTGATGAATTGCCCGTGGTTAAATAAAGTTTATTCATTCATTCTTGTGTTCTTGGGCAAGACACTTAACTCTCACAGTGCCTCTCTCCATCCACGCATCTCAATGGGTAATGGTGAATTTAAAGCTGGGAGGTAACCCTATGATGGACTAGCATGCCATCTGGTGTCAGTAGTAGAAATACTCTGTAACCAGGATAAACTCCAGCCGTGTGGGTTGTTTGGTCTAACACAAACCTTATCCAAGACTGTGGTAATTACAGTGTACGAAGAGCCCGAACGTTCTTAACCATGAAATCTTGGGTGCACAGCACTTGAGCTGATATAAAAAAATAAGGTTTTCCATTCACCCAAAGTCAAAAGCTAGTTGCCTGTCTGGTTGCTTTTAGAGCAGAGCCTGTTATCAATATTCAGATGCACAAATCACTGGTTCTCAAGGTTGTGTCTGTAGTGTAATTGTTTTTTTTCAGGGGACAGTGGCACACTGAATGTGTATAGCTGCGCAGGAGATGGAAGTGTCCTTCAACACAGGACTGGACATTTCATGGATGATGCTGTGGATGTGAATGCCCTGATTCTGAAAAAAAATGACCTCAAGGTCTGTATTTATACACTGCTCAAAATTTTTCTCTCAAATGAGTCAGCAACTAAATGTCCGGGACAGTTAATCTTGGGCAAGACACTTCCAATACTTTCACATGTTCTCACAGTGCCCTTTTTCACTACGAAGTGGTGCATTCATATACCCTTTTCTTAAATGGCTCGGCTCCCAGTTAAAAATTATTTTGTATGCATTTAAGTAAGCCTTGATAAATTCGTTTGAGAGTAAAAATTCTTTTTGAATTAAACGAGGTTAGTGGGACTAATTGTAATATTCAAAAATAATTTGTAATTGGTAGCCATTTATGAAAAGGGTCTGTGGGTTTTTGACCGAGTCGGTGTGATAGGGTGCAGGGGGGAGGGGGGGGGGGGATGGGGGTGTAACAGTTTGGATAAGCGGTAGTCTGATCGCAGGCTTAACCTTCAGGGATCCATTTTACAATACGTCAGGAAATACAGGCCTGTGATTCTTTTTCTCATACATATTTGAATGCATGATCTGTTTTTAATGCATTTTTTTTCCTGTTTACATGAACAGCACAAGCCTTTTGGTCGAGCAGATGTGTCTTGGAACCCAGATGGTTCGGTGCTAGCCCTGGGCAATGAAGATGGGTAAGTAGGCATAGATCAGTGGTATCCACCCGGATCACAGGTCACGGAAATGAATCCTGATTTCGTTTCAGAACTATCTACTGTTATAGCGGACTAAAAGTTGAGCGTTGATCGTCTCAGTTGTACGTCGCATTTGTTGACTACTTCTAGGGGCAAAATACTCAATGTTGCTAGATGGAATTTTAACATAGCGTGTGCTACCCTAATTCCTATTGAGCCATAATGAGCGAAGTCTCTATCAACGCAAAGCCGTGCCTGTATAGGATGACGTGTGCAGTTCAATTTAGCTGCAAAGTTTCCGTCGATTTTAGTGCAAGTTACTTTTGTTCAAGTTTCGGCAATGTGAGGATTATTCTAAACAATCCAAACTCTCTTTCGAGTCTTTGACTTTTGCCAGGTTAAGATCTTTAGCTAAACTATAGTTACTCTTAAACTTGAGTATTTTGACTTGGTTTATCTGCATTTTTATTGAGTATTTTTGACTTTGTTTACGTACACTTTCATTATAATTAATTTGAAGAAGCGATTTTTCCATTGACAATTTGAGAAACCAGATTGAGCGTTTTCGTGAAACTGTTGCTTAACTGATTGCGGCGTCAGAGTTAACTGATTGTGGCGTGTTCAGATCCTAATGACCTTTGTTTTCTTTCACTGCCCGTGCATTGTGAGAACTTTTCAGTCAATCACAAATAAAACATGTTTTAGCGCTCAAGTTGTTGTCGCCATGTACGTTATAAAAGAATTTGTTCGTGCTTTTAGCTGTGTTTATATCGAGTTATGGATACACTTGGGAAGTTTGTAGAGCACTCAAGAAGCTAGAGTTGCTCTCGATCATCGCCTCGAGCGACTCCTACATGCCCGCTTCTTTCGTGCCCTCAAAACTTCCCGTGTACATCCATATATCTCGATTTACGCAGGCTAAGCGTGAATCAATTCTTTAATGACACTTTTCTTTGAACAAGAGGGCAAGTTGTAAGGTGAAAATGTAGGTTGTTAGCCATAGGAAGTATAAGAGTCACTATTTATCTCCCAGGAAAACCTCCATCTCCGGGTACAAGACATAAAGAAGAACATCGTGCATCCGCTAGCAATGCTTTTCAACGGTTTTCCATTCGACGTATTTGTTCATTTGACCCCCAAGTCGATTATCCTCTAACCGTTTAACCGCCAATTGAGTTTTGTTTGAGGGCTTGGCAGCTAGGGACAACACGCCTTGCCTGGACAGCATGTCGTCATTCCTGCTTAGCAGCATCTGACATTTAAGACTGTTAACCCTGGCCCTTGATATCTTTCACCAGTAGTTCACCGGCGTGGATTACGTTATTAATTTCACGCCATTTGTTCAAGTGAAAACTAAACTCTTGTTTATTTACACAGTAAGCATTTTACCTGATTTTTCAAGTGTGAAGCCCAATTTGGCAAAGTTGCAAGAGACTGGTGCTTGCATGTGTTCAAGAGACTCTGTTCTCCAGAGTCGATATTAGGGGAAGTACAAACTGATCCAACCGATGATTAGTGTGTTGGACAGCTACAGGTATGAGCCTGTATGACCAGCCATTGTCTTTCATGAATGCTTAGTGCTAAGCTAAATGCATGTCTAATATAAATACGAGTTAGTTAAATAAGGCTTAGATTCGAGTGTGAAAATGGCTTTTGCAATTTGTTGCGAAAAGTTTCAGTGACTCTGTTGTCCTTCTTTTTCCAGGTCAATTGAAGTGTATGTACCGCCAGACTTGTTGCAAATCGGGATTATCATCACACACAAGAAGAGTATCACCACCCTTGTTTGGCATCATGGCTTCGGAGAAGTCACTACAGAAGCTAATAGTACAGGTACACTGCCATCTTAAACTGTATGCTGTCCTGCGCCTCGCCGTTCGCGCCATTCGTCTTCTGCACTTCGCATTCACGTATCGGCCCAATTCGCCTTCGTCTTTACGGCATCTCAAGTTCTTGTTTTTCACCGGGCATTCAAAGACACGACATCGTACTTCGCACTTCGCTCTTCACACATCGCACATCGCACTTCACGTATTGCGCTTATCACCCTAATTTGTCATTCCACATTCACGTGCCACAGTTCGCGCTGCCTTTCAACGTCGCGTTCATATCTTTTACTTCGCGCGGTTGCGAGGCAAACGCAAAGTAAAACGCCAGACAAACGCGGCACAAATACGAGCTTAAAGTACAAGATACGAACTTAAAATGGAAAATGCGAGTGCGAGGTGCGAAAACGAGCCCTTGTCTAGCGCTGTTTTCCGAGAAAACTCCATCAAAGAAGCCCTCAGCCATGCAGGCTATTAACAAGTGTGTCTCTCTTTGTAGATAATGTTAGCTGTAAGTATTGGTTGGCCTCGGGATCTAATGAGCCCACTGTTCACGTCCATGATCTTGGCAATATGTTAGGTACGTGCGCCTTTTCTTAACATTGCAACAGTTTACCTTGTCGTCGATCTTCTTTTTCTGTTGGTTATTCATTGATTCTCTGAGGACGAGTAAAATCAGAGGAAGTTGAGTTTTGTGTTAAGTTTTGTGTTTTACCTCCGACAGGTGATTCGTCGAGTTCTTCATCACGCTCAGCTCCCGTAACTGAGTGTTTTCGTCAGCTGGCGGGTCACTCAGGCAGAGTCACGGATTTGAGTTGGAGTCCTCATCAGTTTGAACTTCTTCTCTCCTCTTCCTATGATGGAACTGCCCAGGTAAGACAAGCGTCTTTCGCCTTATTAACGCTCTCAAGAACTAAGTTGATGCTACTGATCTGAGGTGACATTTATATGCTCATTTGGAAAAATATTGGTGGAGTATGTTTATTGATCGAGCCGAAACTAACCGGATCAGTATTTCGCCAATACGCACGAAACATTTGGCTCTTCCTATCTTTGCATTCAACAAAAACATCAGTTTGCGATAAATGCGTGGGACAATGTTGAACATTAAAGCGTTTTAGAGTCAGTTAGTCAGTGGTTGTACTAAAACTGTCGGCCAGACAACTACTAAGTCATATTGGCATCCGTCAGACTTAGTGGTTCTGGTACAGCGTTGATAGTGGCTGGATAAACTAATGCAGGACAGCAGGAATGGCATTCCTTTCCACTGCAATTGCAGATGAAAACTCTTCCCGTTTATTCTTATATTCTTATGACTAATGGATTTAATTCGCACAGTGTTTCATATCGAAACAAACTATGAGAAACAAGTTTTAGAGCGGTCGGTCTTAGTGGTCTTAATTGCAAAATTTGGTACGCGTGCACCAGTTTGCCAGATATATAGGAATCTTCAGTATTGCATCTTACAAACATAACTCGTTACAGGTTAAGCTTTCCTGCTCGTAGGTCTGGGATGTGGTTAAAGGTGAAGCCCTGTTTAATTTCCGTGGCCACAGCGGCCGTGTGATGTGCGTAGTGTGGAGTTATCTTGATCCTGACTTGGTGTACAGTGGAGGCGAGGATGGGACCGTGCGTCCCTGGAGACCTTCACTACAACAGCATCGACATCCACCGGTATCAGGTGAGTCATTTAACAATTGATTCATGCTTCAGCGTGCATCATCAAGTTATTTAGTCCAGTTCTTGCCCTCTAGAGGTAAAGGCAGAGGTAGAGGATTGGATGACTAGCTATCATACACGCTGGAAGTCTGAAGAGCACGAAAGAAGCGAAAATCCCGAAGTGCATCATTACTCTAGTTTCTCGAGTGCTTTTCAAATGTCCAAGTGCATCGTAGGTCAATGACACACGTCTAGAAGCATAAATAAATTGTTTTATAAAATTGCCAATGTAAATACTCTGGCGAGGCCGAGATTGATTTGTCACGCCATGAACATGCATTCGATTATTACTTATTGTTGTTATTATTTTTGATCCAGAGAAGAAACTGAGCCATTCATCTGGCAAGTCGTCGAAGAACAAAAAGAATAAACAAAAGGGAAAAGAAAAGGCAGATTCCGCTGAGAAGGAATCATGGCGGCAAGAAACAGCGTCTAAACCTGAACAGAGTGCTGTGAGTGAGCAGCCATCTACTGAGACTCCTGGTGACTTCTGCAATGAAACAGAATCATCCTCTCTCGTCCAAAGTACAGAACCTAGACAAGTGACAAGTACGGTTACAAATCAAGAGGAACAAATCGTTAAACCCCAGGACGCGATAACCGAGAACAAGGTGGCGGCGATAGAACCTGATGAAAGAAATGAGTGCGACGATGGAAGGGAGCCGAAAGCGGAAGTGACGCCAGAGAATGAGGCGAATGATGCTGAAACGTACAGGGCAAGTGAGAAGGCAAAGTCGGATGTCGTCTTTAGACAAGAACCAGTTGTCCCACTGCGGTCCAGAGGTGAATTAATACTTTTACAGTCATGTGTACGAAAGCTCTCAAAATGTCGCAAAACTTGTTGGTCTGTCTGTATAAATCTTGGAAGTTCAAACTTCATATTGTCAGAGCTTTGGATTAACGACTAATGAATGATCTTTTCGTATGAAGTAAAGCGGGTACGACGTTTGGAAAAGTACATTTTTTATCAATTTACACAGGAAAATAAATTACTCTTTAATCTTTTTTTACAACTTTAATTTTAATCTTGTTATACGTTTGCATTTTCAGTGACCCTAGAGACAGCCTCATCTTCCAAGAAAAAGAGAAAAGTCAAATCCATGTTTCCACTTTCTGCTGTCGCAGACAGCAAATCAAAAACAGTGACACGGGAAGAATGTATTGAACTGGCCAAGATGATTTATGGTAGGGTGCTAAATCGTAAATGATAGGCAGACACGGACAGACAGGCAGGCAGGCATGCAGACACACAGACAGACGGACAGGCAGACAGACAGACAGACAGACAGACAGACAGGAAGACAGACAGACAGGCACACAGAAAGACAGACACACACACAGGCAGACAGACAGACAGACAGGCAGACAGGCAGACAAAAGGCAGACAGACAGACAGACAAACGGACAGACAGACTGACAGACAGATAGACTGATACGTAAATCAATCAATCAATAAATAAATAGATAAATAAATAAATCAACTTTGTTTATTGAGAATAGCACACAACAGTAATCACTGAAAAACCAGTGGCCCTCATATAAACATTTGCAGAGAAAAAGGATCCCTCACTCCAGCAGAAGGCTCTCTTTCCGTTTTGTTCAGTGGTCTTAAGCTTAGGTATTGTTCAGTCGAGAGCCATGGAAACTCTCCTCAACTAATGTCAACCCGCTGTCTCGCTAGCTGCTGATTGCAAATTGAATCTGTTCTTGCATGGCAAGCCAAATTTTATAGTGCGCCTTTCAATTTTAATTATCTATTTGTTGTTCACAGGTCAGAATCACGACACAAAAGGCTCTGTTAATCCGTCTTCACACGGTGCAGCTGAATCTGAAGGACTCGTCAATCTCGGCCTGTTCGCTGACAGGCGTAGCGCTTACAGAATGTTTGCTGCAGAGGGTACTTAGTGTTTTTTGTTTTATTTTGCGTTTGTATATAGTTAATTCTTTCTATACTTAATTGTTTTTAGATACTATTGCCGGCGAGTGCGATCACCACACTGACCAACAGTTACAAACATGAGAACTGTATTTCCACCAAAAACTTTCCACTTATGTCCAGAAATCCAGGCTAATGAGATTCAATGCTCTTTATGAATAAGCATCACAAAGTTTCATTTTCATATTACTTCATATTTGACAGAATTATGTTTAGGAAAGAGGACACTTTGTAATGCTTATCATAAAGTGCATGCATCTCATTAACCTGCATTTCTGGACATATCTGAAACTTTCAGATCAACATGGCGACTAAAACCCAAAACCAAAAACACAAAAACACGATGTCTGGCACGAGGTCCCACTTCACGTCATTATCACGTGACCACAATTCCAGATACGTAAAGCGTACAAAACGAACCAGACATCATTGGACAAGGTCAATGTCTTTTATATAGGCGCGACAACTATTATTGAAACATTCGCTATAATCCATCTGGACAGAACTTGGTTTTAGAGAACATTAATGCGATGTGCTACTAAGAGTAACCTTTTGCGTTGTGTAAAATTACCTTAAA
>JAHPZR010034533.1:22500-26818 GCA_019787425.1 Platygyra sinensis
TTGTGTAAAACAATTTAAAGAACTATATCATGTTCAATAACTGTTGCAAATCATAGTTAGTAGGGGGTCCCCTCTACTAACTATGTGCAAATATAGCGGCTTTTTGTGAAATTTCTCATGCTGTAACAAGGTTTTCAAAGACTTTCGAGTCGATATTCATGATGTAGACCGTTTTGCCCCTCACTATCGTTAATCACCTTCACGTCCTAATGTCATTTCCCGAGGATTGGTATACAATAGGAGTACTTTATTGCTAAATCCGACCGCCGAACCTGGAGTGTCTTGTGGCCAAAAATTTGTCCGCTGGCGGTTAGACAACCGGATCACTATAAACTGAAAGACTGTTGTCTCAGTACCGCCTTCTTGGGCGTTTATTAAGATCATTTCGATGAAAGATTCTGAGTTTCCGGAAATTTTCAGTGACGAATGAACAGCGTTTTCCATAATTTCCGGAACACCTTAAACCTTGCGAAGTACTTAATTCCCCGCGAATTTCCGTTTCATTTGATTTTCATTCTTTTCGTCGATAACGCCCCGAATAGCTGTAGCTAACTGCGAGCAATAGTACATCATATTTGTATTTTGTTAATTTTCTTAAGAAAACTTGAAACGTTACAACGGTGATTACTCACAGCGAATCTTACGTACTGGTTAATTACCATTTTGTTTTTCAGAATCTTCCCTTTCCTTTGCCGTTGGAGTCTGCTTTGACACTGGGAAACCTTTGCGCACGCCCAGGTGGTCTTGCTTTAAGTGCTCCTGATCTCCGTACTCTGGGGATGAATGCTTTGCTCTGGGCGCAGCGTTATGCTCAGACCTCCACTGATCTTAAAGGTGTGAAGACGTTGAATCGGATATATGGCTCGAGGAAGGAAGTGTAAGGCCAGCTTACAACATCTTGGCTATCCCTGCTCTGTTGTTTTAAAAAGCTAATAAGACCGGCTGAAACAATAAATCGTGCAATTAAATATTTTTGCTGCTTTTGTGGTTTCTGAAGAACTAGGATGTCATAGTTACATTTGTTGCGAGTTTTTTGTGCTTTTTGTCTGTCCAAAGGTATAGTTTTGTGAGTAAATTGGTACTTTACATACCCTGCAATCTTTTTGACCTCTTCCCCCCCTCCCCCCCCCCCCCCCCCCATCTCCACCACACACGCAAAAACAACAAAACTAAGTATATAAATTGTCATAATCTATTTATCATCACCCAGATTACTATATAAGCATTATATATAGGCCGTTCGCCAGAAATAACACTTAACGTTGTGCTGAGGAAAAGGTTTGGGGAATTTGGGAGAAAGATACGAGGATTTAGTCTTAAGAAATGGTTTCCACACGCGCAAAAAAGTACATTTTTAAACTCAAATCAAGCGCACCTTTAAGGCTGGTTTTCACTAGCGCATAAGCATAAGCATAAGCCGACATACGCAGGAGCAGTAAGATCTTGATAATTAGCGCCTTTTATTGGGGAAATTTCGAACAAAAGGCGCTAATTATCAACATCTTACTGCTTCTGCGTATGTCGGGTTGTGCTTATGCTTATGCGCTAGTGAAAACCAGCCTTTATTACGCCCTAATTCGTGACACAAGCGAAGAGAGGCCAATACATATAAATGGTGGAACATGTTATTTCGTCGGAGCTGCAAACGTAACTCGGCACGAGCAAAACGTTTTTTATGAGAAATATAAAATAAAAACAGAACTCGAAGTTGCATACATATGATTGCCCGAAAATACGAATCATACAAATTAATTTAATTGTGAGCGTAATCGAGATACTGGACAGAACATTTTTACTGATGAAATCTGCGGAATGTGAAATCCTGCATTTTTGGCAAAGGTGAAAATGGGAAACTTTATCTTTGCCAGAATGTATATGATTGCCCCTGGCATGAACGAGTCCGAGTCTGTTTCGTGTTGGTTTGTTTTTTTGTTTTGTTTTTGCTTGTTTATTTGTTTTGTTTGTTTGATTTTTACTCCTAGAGTGTAGTGTTGTATTGAAACTCCGTGGTTTCCTGGAGCCGGTTCAGGCGCTGATAGCTAGCTGAATACGAATTCATAGAAAGATAACGAGGTTAGATAAAGAACGTATCCACATAAAAGAAAGTTTTCTGATATATATCTCAACATTTACTCTGATAAATAAATAATGAGCTCTAAATGAAGCATAAATATGTGTTATTTACGCAACGACAATATTTGCTTGAGGTGTTGGTTTTACGTAGTTTAGGCTAATCGGATGTCGTTTCAGTGAGGTAAACAATATGATACAGAAAGGGCAAATAGATAAACGCAGGGCTGATACTATTAAGGGGGGTTATCCGTTTAATATTTCACAAGTCTTGATATGCGAGTAAATCTAATTAGCGGTTAAATGTTGGCAAGATGAAACGTCGGTCGGTAAATGGCGACGAGAAGAGTGCTACTTCATGAGAACCAAATCAAATTTGTAACTTTTGTAACTAAGAGGTATACGTATTTTAATGAATTTAAATAATGCTGTTTGCTTTACAGCGGGGAATGTAAAAAAGGATGAAGATAAATGGGATATCGTGCATGGGAACGATTATCACATTAAAATGATTTAGATACTAAGCTAATTCTCAATTCCTATTTAGTTAGTGGTCAAGATATGTCAGTTGTGATTATCCGCGTGATAAACATAGTGCCAGTTGGGCTTTGCCAGGAGAACATACCCGCAAGTTTTGTGTTAACAGAAAATGAACCGTACATAAAAGACGTTAGATATTTCTACATTTACAAAACAGAGCTTTAAAAACTATAAACTGCAATGTTGCCAGAATCCTTTATCAGTCTCTAATTACCTCATTGTTTATTCTGCTGAACCAAAAAGATGGCTAATTTATTCTGTTTATTCGACATTTAGGCTATTTATTTTGATTATTTGGCACTTCGTATGTAATTTGACCGACGTTCCAACAAACAGTGCGTACTAAGTTTGCGTTATTTTGGTGGTAACAACTTCCCTTCGAATTCTGTGTATGTTCTTGACTCTTTTTTAGAACATTGTAGTGCCTGTGTTGTAGCTTCGGAACAGTATTATTCAAATGAAATGCGTGATTACAAATTAAGTGAGGCACGTGAGCTGCGGAACTTTAGTGGACTTAGTGGTCGAAAGCAAAGCCTGAAGAAATTAAGGCTGGGAAGGTTTTCAATACCCGTGACCTTTGAGTTTCCGGTGCAACTGTACCACCGAGTTGTAAAGCCTCTGCGTAACCTCTGGTGAAGCGGAGGTCTATTTTATATACACACCAAGTGATGAATAGTGATGAAATCACATGAAATGTAAACAGCCGAGTTTGCAGCGGAATAACCAGGTTCTTGGACTCGAATCCCTTTTAAAAACTTATTTTTTTTATGTCAAGCGTTTCTGCCGAAGTTGATGTGTAATGGCGAGGAATCTCTTCGTTAGTAATATTATGTTAAGACGTTTCAAGAATAACAGAACAAGCCGGAGGGTTTTTTTTTTTTATCAGCGTTCAGACAACGAGGCGGCAAGTTGACTGGAAGGGGATGAAATTGTTGATATCTTCTCAATAAGAATTATTTTATCACACACTAATGACGACAGTTTGCGAATGAGCTATTTATTTGAACCTTTTCAAATGTGAAAATTGAACAAGCTTTTACGTCTTTAGATTTTGAATATGACCTCTATAGTTGGCTATAGGCAAATATATTTTACCAACGAGAGAGCCGCTATATGCATCAAATGTAGATAATCTATCGACGACCCAAAAGTCGAAGTCTCAGCTGCAACCCTCGTTGAGTTACTCAGCAGTCCAAAAGGCTTAAACTTAGTTGATGGCATTAGTTAGCTTTGATTGTGAAGTAATAGGATTCGCAGTTATCATTTCCTTGTTAGTCAAAAGAGCTCATAAGCTGTCCAAGGATATGATAACCCGACACGTTTTATCTCGCACGATTTTCAGTGTTTCTCACTAATTAATAAACGTTTATTTTTCTTCTCACTAACGAGTTCATAAACGACAACTTCGAAATTTAGCAATTCAAATGAAACTTCTTTTTTTTTTTCTCGTTGTATGTTTACCTTTTCCTCTCTCATGCCCCGCAGAAAACTGATGTCGCTTTCTTATCTATAAGACAAATTAATTGCCCATCTCCGAAGCGAAAATGAAAGTGTTCGCCAAGTTTAGTAAGCGTGAATGTGCCGGAAATTGTCAAAAAGCCGCGATAATTGACCAATAATAAGTTGTTTCTTATTTTTTTTAGAGTTTTTGTTAAGAAGGCCCGGAAGAACGTACGGAGCTTTTAATGAAGTGATATACATGAATAGA
>JAHPZR010034534.1:0-29140 GCA_019787425.1 Platygyra sinensis
TGAATTCTATGACCTTGAAAGTGGTCTATAATTTACCAATATCCCATCCTTGAAGACAAATATTAATAATTATAAGATTGGTCTTGCTTTGCTCTGATTTTGGAAGTAAAGTTTAGGTAGCATTAATTCCATGTCGTCATTCTTGCTGCTTCATTTAAGTTGGGCACATTGGCCTGTGTCCTTGTATTGTGTTCTTGGGCACAAACAAGACCTACCAGTGTCTCTCTTCACCTAGGTGTATAAATGGGTACTGGTGAATTTAAGTCGGGGAGTAACCCTTCAGTGGACTAGCATTCCATCCAGGGAGAAAAGAATTACTCCTAGTCACTTCATGCTAAGAAGATCAGAGTGAAGCACTGGCTGTATGGGTTATAGAGGTTTTGGCATGGTAGGAACAATAGATTCTTTTTCCTATGGAAAAAATTTTCTTTCTTATGCAAATATTTTCGTTATTCCTACCATGCAACATGGCTGCCGTGCAAAACCTCTATTGAGCTCAGATACTGCTTCACCTTGACCTACGTTTGTAGACTTCAAAACAAAAGTTTGTGGGGGAAAACCGAGTAAAGAGATATTACATGTAACAACCTTTCTTTTTTTTATTAATTGTTTTTTACTTCTTAGCCAACTCCAGTGTTAAGGAGTGTACGTAATGTTGAGCAACTTGGATGGATTTTAGAAAAATTGCGACAGCTTCAAACGTGGATGGAACAAAATCTGCGGTTTATGCTTCCTAACCTGGAAGGAGGGTGAGAATATTAAATTGTATCTGCTCATCACTTCATCACTTGTTGATGTATTGACATTGTAAGGAGAAACTAATAGATATCAGTTTGTTAATTCTCCTTACTGGTTTAATGCTGTTAATAATTCAATTTTGCTTCCAAAATGGAAGAAAAACTTTTTGGCACCATGCTTGGCCCATATGATAAAACATTATTAATTAAAACAAATTTAATTATACATCCTTGTATATGAGATACTACATCTACACTTGTAAGATGCAAAACCAAAGCTATTCACATATAGAATAGAAAGTTTTTCCTAATAGAAAATATTGATTAGAAAAAATACCCTCCCCAAAAACAATATAAAAGACAGGCAATCGTAACAATGTAAAAACTTGTCTGTAACGATGCCAATACTTGTAAACACATGCAGATAAGGTGTTATATATACAGAAAAGAAACTTTTTTCTTAACAATTAACCTGAAAAAGTACCCTTCTGCAAAGCAATGTAAGAGCTGGGAACCTGTAACAATATAAACACTTGTAAGCATGTGCAGATAACTATGCTACAGTTATGGTCACTGTCTTGAAAAATTTAGCCTACAGTTCCTTGTTTGCAATCCGTGTCAATCTTCTCCATCCTTCACTATCCTTGTTCCTTTATGGTTTATTATTTTCTCTGGAGTGTTTGTCATTTTTTAGTAAACTACCATTTTCAGGTTTCCTTCAATTTAAAGTTTTGTTGTTTTCAGCCAAACAACCCCAAACACTGTGACTGGCAAATGAATTATTGAGATTTTAAAAGATTAAAATCCGAAATCCAAAAGACATTAAAATGATAATGAAATGAAGCAAAGATGAAGTCAATGTTTTTTCCTTGTAGTTTCCCCAGAGTTCCAATGGCTGGTGCACAGTCCCTTCTCCAACAAACACATCAAGGTTAGTGTTATCACAGAAATATTTTCCCTTAACATAAAAGAGAACAGGTTCTGTAAGATTTTAGTATTAACTATCTGCTCAATTCAACAAACTGACATCAGTTTTCGTGCATCTGTCCTGTTAATGATCATGAACTTTGTCATGGCATTGTTGAGGTACTTGTAGATCAATGAGGTGATGGTCGAGTGGATCTGCAGAACTTTAACTTTGACAATGCTATGTCGTAAGGAATGTGAATCAGATCTGTATTCTGTGATTAACAGTTCTTGATTTACATCTAAACATGGTCATGTCACATGCGCTTATTTAACTTTGGAATTTTTTCCTTTTTCCTTTACTGAACCCTTCAATAATGTGCAGACTCTAAAATTCAAGGCTCAACCAACATGCATTTTTCGCTACTGTCAATCAAATGTTTGGTGGCTTTTCACAGCTTCTGACTATTGCTGAGCATGCGGTAATCAAATCATTGAGCACAGTTCAGACCATATAGTCAGACGCTGGGAATAGCTGCCAAACATTTGATTGACAGTAGCGAAAAACGCATTTGTCAGTTGAGCTTTAAATTGTAGAGTCCGCATGTTATTGAAAGGAGCAGTAATGTTATACCTTTTGTTTTTTTATTGTTTTAGCATCTGCTGAAGCACTTCAGGCAGAAAAAACCTTTGTCATTAATTTCAAGTCCCTAATAGACCGCTCTTTGGAGACACTGTGCTTGTGGCAAGTTCTCAATGAACACAATGTTGAGGATGTGATATTTCACCTTGACACAGTAAGGCATTTTCTTAATTTTGTAAAAGTACTGTTTGGGAAAGTTTGGGTAGAAATCCAGTCCCTTTTTATCTATCTAATTACTTTAAACTGGGAGAGGAATACCGGATTGGAGCTAAGAAAAATAATAGTCTCCTAGCTAAGATTTTCAATGAACTGGTCACCATTTTCTGCAAGAGTCCGTCTCCAACCTTTCGCAACGCCTTGAATGCAGGGCTACCAAGTTTCATGTTTACAGGATTGCAGATGCAGTACACAGAAAGAGAACGCGCTAAACATGTGCTCAAAACAACATTTTATTCCAATTACTTAACTTGTTATACTGGCAATGATACTCAAGGAAATCTGGAATTTATCCATAACTTTTCATTTACATATAGACAGTTCAATATGGTTCAGATATCAAATGATTGTATGTGTGGAACCTAAACCTAGAAACCTTTCATTGTCCTTTACTGAGTCACCTACCCATCAAAATCAGGCGAATTTTGCCAGCAGCCAGCGTTTAGTGTCAACCCTGGGAATACCTCAACATGTTTTGAGAAACATAGAAGGAGATTGTACTTAGGCATTGAATGGTATTCTAACATTTAGTCCTGAATAGAATTCTGTTCTTGGTTTCTTGATGTTTGTTTTTTTGTGTTGGAATTTCAGGTGATAAGAGAACGTCTGAAACACATCAAATTTAGAGACCTAGTAGCTACTGGTCAAGAAGTAAGTTAGATGCTTGTTAATATTTAGTCAGTTGTAATGGAAATTTTACTGAGTCTTGCACTTCTACAACTGCCTGCTGGCATGCCATTGCTATTAACTAGATTGCGAGTGTTTTCAGTTGAACTTAGCACCTTAGGTGGCTAATGTCACTAGCAAGTACTGCAGCTATGTAATACACCACTGTGATGCAAAGTTTAGCAGACCTGTAGCCCTTGTGTCACCTTACTTAGATTGGAACACACCAAAAGGACTTAAAGTGGGGACAAGACCCCTCAACCCCACCTCCCTGTGTCTGCATAGGATGCATGTTACAGGGGTAGTATGCAAAGTGATGTACACAAAGCAGATAATTGGTTTACTTCTATGCATGTTTTAGTGGGGACAGTTTGTCCTTGCAAGAGAACTTTTTTGCAAAAAATGGATGTGTCACACAAGGAAAACTGATGCTGCAACAAGTCCCCTAGCTTGTGCTGGAAATTTGCACCTGTACATGTATACTGAAATACAACAGGATATGGTTCAAAATTGTATTTTTTATTTCTACAGATTTGCAGCTCTCTTATTTCAGCATTAATGAACTGCTATCTAGATGACAGTGCCTCTACTGATGCCATCAGCGAGAGATTGCGGGATCTCTGTCCAAGTTTATTCAGTAATGATGATGCTCTGTCCACAAAGGTAAAGACATCCTGCAGGAGTAACATTCCAGAATGCTCAAATATCGTTTTTGTTTCTACTATCTGACAACATGTGCAGACTATGTATGTTTGGTCAATTTTGGTGGCATTCAACATGAAAACTAAATTTGATCAAATGCCAGATTATGGTCTGTACATGGAGTTACAGTAACAATGAATAAATTAAAAGCATGTGACAGTGACCGTTAAAAGTGTATTACATAAAGAATTATCTAGGAAACATAATATTTTCCAGGAAAAACAATTTTTTAAAATGTTTGCAAAACTGAATCTTAAATTTCAGATCACCAACACTTGTAATAAATGTTTCATGGGGAACCAAATTTTTGTATTTGTTTAAATTGCTTGAATTCACATCTTGTTTTCACAAATGAAAAAGGTTAAATTAGTAAGAAACAAACCATTCTGACCACAATATTTTAATTATCTGTGTTCCATTTCTTATTAGGCAGGTGAACTTCTAATGCTGGCTAAAAGAAGTAGAGACAAAGTGGAACAAGAAAGCATTCTCAAAGATGCACTTCAGGTGAGTTTTGTGGTGACTTGTGTTGGCAGTTTAGTCTGATGGGTGTCTTGTAGATGGCCGCCTTTTAAAGATAATTGTTTTATTTTTGATATGTTGCCTTATGAATTGTTCATTTGTTTTTGTTTTTTTATTCGTCCATTATATTTCTAGTTTACAAAAGTTGGCATATATCTGCTACAATATATATCATTATATAATGGCTGGAGATCTTAGCAAGCTCTGCTGAGCTTTTCTAAGAAGATCCCCATATGCTAAGAACTATAACTAAAATATAAAAGATGGATATAATTTTCTTATAACACGGGTTATGCTAATTTTAGAAATCAACTATTATCTAACTTAAGGAATACATATAATTTTGCACATAAACTTTTGATGATTGTTTAAATTGTCTATACGATTTTAATAGTTTTAGGTCCTTTGGTAATTTGTTCCAAATTTGAGCCCCCCTAAATTTTAAAGAAAATTTCCCATAATTTGCCCTTTTATAATCAATAAATATATTTGAGGCTGTCCGAGTATTGTGACTATGGATCATCTCATTTAATTTAAAATAATTATTAAAATAACTTGGTAGATTTTCATTAAAGTATGAGTACAAAAAGAGTGCCATCAGGTATATATTTAACTCATATATATTAAGAATCTTTAATGATAGGAATAGTGGCTTGGAATTTTCCTTGTATTTTGCAAACGTCATAATTCTAACAATCTTTTTTTGCAGCATAAATAATGATTTAAGTCTGGATGGATAAGTACTTGCCCAGACGATATTATAGTATGTTAAATAAGGGTATACCATAGTGTCATAAATTGTCTGTAGAGTTTTTAGAGATAAGTAATGCCTTGCCTTGGCTAATATACCTGTCATTTTTGATATTTTACTAGCAACTTGGTCAATGTGATATTTCCATGTGAACTCATCATCTATGTATAGACCCAAAAATTTTGTATACTTTACTTGTTCAATTTCTTGGTTATTTATTATAATTGACACATGTTGATTTGATTTCTTCCCTCTGGATTTGAAAATTATAAAGTGTGTTTTCTTAATATTTAAAGAAAGTTTATTAGCAGAAAGCCAAGATGCAATCTTACTTAGTTCTCGGTTCATGGTTTCTTTTAGAGTAAATAGGTTTTTATGACTGAAAAACAGATTTGTGTCATCAGCAAAAAGAATAATTTGAGCAGGCCCTTTAGTGCATTTTGGATGCCCACTTTCCAAATCCTGGCTAAAAGCCCGTTTGGCAGTCTGTAAAGAAAACTGAAAAAGTTATAGTTAACACAAGGGCTTAAAGTTAACTTTTTTGTCCACTTGTAAAGTTTTGCTAGTAAGATTTTTTCCACCAGCAAACTGGTGAGACCACTAGAATGGAATGTTTGGGAGACATGGATACTACCATTTTCGAGCTACCGTGAACGGCAAACTTTTTTCCTCGTGAAATATATATGAAATAATTCATATTTGTACTGCGGTTGTAGATGAAGTGAAGAGTGATCACCGCAGTAAATTTTCCAATTTAAGCAATTGGAAAAAAGAAGGCTGAAAAAATCAGGGACATGATCATGGACATGAAATTTAATAATGACATTCTCATAATCCTGAAAACTTTTGTGCAGGGCTCAAAATTAATGCTCACAAACTCTCAAAATGCAAGTGATTTTGATAATCTGAGTGAGAAAAATATCCACTAGCAAATGCGAGTGATCATGTGTTTCTTATCCTTTATTTCACTGCCAAACAGACTCAATGTTTTGTGTGCTTTTAACTTTCAGTGTTATCGACAAGTGACTCATCAAATCAATCTAGAACTGATATGCTCTTTGTTTGAATCAGGTGGGACTGAGATCAATATACAAGTTACAGTTCTTTTGTCAACAAGTAGATTTTTAGTGTATTTGACAGATACTTTTGCAAGAGTAAAGAATCTGATCCCACCAATATGTCAACCAATGTTGCGCCCAACAAGTTGGCTGACAGTAGACAACTTTTCAGTCAACATATCGCTCAGTTGTTATCCTTATAATGTCACAACATGCATCAGTGTTGTGTTGGCAGGGTGTCAGTGGTGCATAAGGAAATTGAAAGAAATGGATATCCTTTTTCTACACTACATATACCAACCTGAAAACACAAAAATTCACTACCAGTCCCAAACGTTCCCCATCTAACTCACCCCTTAGTCTACCATCCTTAGTATTATCATTACGTCTTGCCGACAGTACTCTTTTCACCTTGAAATGAATGCTATAAATGTAACCTTACGGTTTTTGTTTTTTTTTTAAGTGAGATTCTATGAGGGTGTGGTGGAGTTGTCTTTATATGCTGCCCTCAAGCGGGACCCCCAAGGGCTAGCTTTGCACTTCTATAGGAATGGTGAGCCACGTGGTGATGTGCAAGGAGAGGAAGCCCTTATTGCCAGGTACTATGTTTGGAACTAAAACCGTGAAGATATGTAAAGAGTTAAGTCATGTTTTGTTTTGAAGCCTTTGTATGTTTAATACCATTGAGGGCTTGAAAAAGTATTTGGGATCATTATGATCTCAACAATATTTTCCCCTGATGAAGAGGGAAAATGTGTTCAAACCTTAAAAGTCAGCCTTACTGAACAGGTAGATACCGCCGTAAGGGGAAGCTAGAAGCCAAGTCTATGTCATATATGTTTGAGCTATATATTTATGTGCCCAGGGAAATATGAAGTTTGAATTTTTTGTGGTTTCTGTGGCAAATCGTTTCTGTTCATTAAGAAATCAAGGCTGTTGTGTTCTTATGCTTCACCTTTCAAAAATGGTAATACAGTGGAACCTCCTGTAAGCAACCACCCAAAATGTCAAGTTTAGTTGGTCGCTTACGAGAGTTAAGACCATGTTTAATTGAAATTTTGCCTGATTAGAATATGGTAACTGCCGAGACTTACCACATGCGCCAATGCCGATACAATGTTACGTTCATGTGAAAAGTCAATTTCGAGGAAAAAAGCGGTTCTTCCATTGAGAAATTTCTGTCTTTTGTACTACCAGGGAATACTAGAACAGTTACAGCACCTTATTATCCAATTTCCTCTCTATTATCTGTCAAGTGGTTGTTTACAGGAGGTTAAAAACAAAAGAAAATTTCAAACTTTTAGTTCTAAAAGTGATCACGGCCTCCTACGAGAGGTAATCGCTTACAAGAGGTTCCCAATGCAGTGATTTGGCTGAAAAACTTTTGATATTTCGGAAAACTGGTCGCTGAGGAGAGATGGCTGCTTACGAGAGGTGGTCACAACTGGAGGTTCGACTGTATGTGCAGAATTTCATCACAGCTTGTGTTTGACAGATTGTTAGGGACGGGGGTCTGTTGCAAACTTTTAAAGAAATATTTGGAATTAAAGTACTTTTCTTATAAACAATAAGGAAGTGGTTTGAAAATGTTGGCAAATCCCAATCGTTTCCATTTTGGTTTGTGCATTATCAATTTTCTCATATCAACTATTTATTAAAGAGAGTTTTATTTGTTTCAGACAACAGTGTTACAAGTGTGTTCTTGACAGTCTACAGCGCCTTCTGGTGATAAAAACATCTCCTTCCCAGTCTCCTGGCCGACCAACACAGCCAGGGCCTCCACCCGCCCCAGACCCCAATGCAATGGCTCCACTTGATGCTGACAAGCTGGTAAGCTTTAAATTGACTTTTTTTCTTCAGACTCGAGTGAAAAGCTTTAAGTGTGTTTGGTTTAGAGACTGAATTGTTGTTGCTTTTGTCACTAGATGGAAGAAGTTTTGTCATATTCACTGTCATATGGAGATGAGTTGTGGCATGTTATGTTGTATCAGTGGTTAATTGACAATGCACTCACTGACAGACTACTTGAGGTAAGATTTGTATTTTCTTATTAGCCCTTTGCTTGTAACTCCTCTGAAGATGACTTCCACTGAGGCTGTGGAAATGTCAGTCACTAGACAACAGCTCTTTTCAAAATTATCCTCACCTGGATGATGACACAAGATGAACTACCTTTACATGTCAAGCTCAATGTATTAATTCTCCATACTTAACTATTTCAGTCCAACGTTCAATTTTCATTGTTACTGTCAGCCATCAGTTCTTTTAATGTCCATTCTGACTATCTGGTGGTACATCAAGACAATATCACTTAACTGATGGTTCTCTTTATTCTCATTACCCAATTACCAGATAATGTATTTGCATAATTGTGATGAGGAATTAGATTTTCATCACTCCTAGAATTTAATGGCTTAATGACATTATATTTACCAAATGTTAGTCTTGAGCTTTGGGGAAGGTTGCACTGGAATCTGAGTCCAGCAATCTGGGTTTGAGGCCTGGTTGGGGACATTGTGTTGTGTTCTTCAGCAAGGCATTTCACTCCCACAATGTTTTTTCTACACCCAGATGTAAAATTGGTTTGTTGTGAACTGTTAAGATTATCTACATGTAGCCTTACCTTAAGGATTTTAACTTGTGATGGACTACAGTAAAAACTCGCATATAAGAACCTAGGTTTTTCCAAGTTAGCCTAAACAGGTTCTTATATAAATGGTATTTAGTGTAAAATTAGGCTAACTAGGTTCTTAATTAGGTTCTTAACTTCTGTTCAAGAAATAAAGCTGAATTTTTAAATGATCTGGTGTTTAATGTCCAAAAACAGTATTCTTGGAGGCTTCGTTAAGCAAAATACTATACTATTTTAATCTGATTCTGTTGCAATCAAACGTATAGTACTGTAACCTTCACTATAATTGTCAATAAATCTAATTTTTTTTTTTTGAAAATAAGAACCTGTTTTAGGATTTTAGCCTAAAATGGTTCTTATATGAAGGGTGCTTAAAATTGAAATTTTAGCCTAACAGGTTCTTATACGAGGGTTTTTACTGTATTATTCCATCCAGGGGAAGCAGCAATACTCCTAGATACTTCTTGCTACCAAAACAAGAGTTATCTAGTGCTCTTATGACTAAATATACTCCTAATAGGCTTGCTACATCACTGAGCTAGTCAGTGCCACTGTTCTTTATGCAAGCGTGAAAAGGAGATTGATCTTGTCATTTGTTTTGTCTTAAGATCAAATCTCCACACCTGGAGGCATTTCTCAAGAGATCATCAACACAACAGCAGCCAGGAGAATTGAAGATCCTGGACTTGCTGTGGAAATATTATGAGAAGACAAAGAACTACTCTGCAGCTGCTAGAGTTCTCTCTAAACTGTCTGAGAAAGAAAGGTAAATACAACATTAGCTGTAGTGATTCATCGAGTTCAAACAATGGAAATCATGATTGTGACATTTGGGCCATCGGATCATAATTAACAGATATTTTAGCAATTATATTTATCCACTTAGTTTTAGTTTCGATTGAGAAGATCTATCAAACACTCAAGACAGTGTTTCACGTAAGTTTGTCAAAAATACTTACTTGTCATCTGTTTCCGAGTGTCTTTTTGATGTTTGGAAATGTGGCCAAACATGGTCTTTTGTGTTTGATGCATGTAGCTTAAAGGGAAAAAAATCACATTGAATTATTTTCAACTTTTTTTAGATGAACTCAGCGCAAGAAAATTTAGTGGTGAACAAGAAAGACCATAGAGTGTTTGTCTTGGAACTATCGGTCTGATAGTTGCCCCTTGGAAATTTGTTTTAAGAACATCAAATTTCTGCGAGACAACTATCAGCTGATAGTTCCTCAACAGAAACACTCCATTGCTTAAATACAAATCGAGAGCGAATAATCTAATTGTTAATTAGGTCTGCTAGGCTATTTTAATTTGACACCACCACCCTGCGGTGCATACCTAACCAATGACAACACTCTCTTTAAGCTTTGGTACGTTTGTGCAGTAATTTTTCAACCATACTAGACCATGACTTTTAGGTATTCATGAATGAAAATATAGCATTTGGGTCTGGACTTTTTCTAGTCATGTTAATTTATGATGTTCCTGTTTAATTTCAGCCCTGACGTCACCCTTGAATCAAGATTAGAGTACCTGGCTCGCGCTATCATGAGTGCTAAGAGCTGTAACCTAAGGACTGCTGGCAGCGGTGAGGGAGAATTCTTGCATGAATTGGAAGAGAAGCTGGAAGTGGCACGTATTCAGATGCAGGTTTATCAAGCTCTGGTGAATTTAAAGGCTGTTAATCCATCCAGGCGCATTTCTCAAGCTTTGGCGGCTTTGGATTCTCGACTCTTAGACGTAACTACGGTTAGAGATTTTTGTATTTTGTACTGTATTTGTATTGTACTTAAATATTAAAATATTTAATTGTATCTAGGATCTTAATTTTAATTTTCATTTTGATTTATTTGTAATGGAGTTTTCATATAGGGATAACCTCTCAACTTCCTTTTCTAGAAGCATCTTTTTCCCTTACAGTTATTTTTAGTTTTTAACTGTATCTATATATAGTATGTTTCTAAAATAAATAAAGTATGTTATGTGAAATATGTCTTTTTATTTCTCCACTTGACGATATGAATTCAGTATCGAGTGTTTAGTCAGGATTCATAACGCAACATCAAGTTGTGCTGTACAATTAAGCTCATTGAACACAATAAAAGCAAATAAAAGAATCAGGATATTTCAACACCATAGTTATGCTTAAATATTTACTATTCAACTTTCGTCGTTGAATGCCCTCTTTATCCAATTTCATGTTGTTTGCTTCATCTTCTAAGTTCTGTTTGTAGCTCTTTGCGATAATTCTTGTTTTTTTTAACGTCTGAGGTGTTCGTATCAGCAGCACAGTTTGTTTTAAGTCAATAGTCACAGGTTTTTATGTGTGTTGTATTTTTAACTTGTATATGGCTCATTTGTTATCTTGCGAGAAAGAACCTGAACTCCGCTTATTAGTCAGTCTTTCAAGCAATATAATTCGTGGACATGTCACCCTTTTGCGTTCGCGATTTCTGATAGATACTTCCCCGGGGAGACTGGCTGCCAGCAGATGCAAAATCACATGCATTCTACAGACGTGTTACAAGTCAGACAACATAAGAAACTGTGGAATTTGGGCTCTGATCTGGGAAATGTTTGATATCTTTTAAAAAACATTTTCAAGGTTGCTGTGGTGTTTGATTATGAGTACTATTGGTAAATATAGTCAGAAAATTGCTCCAACTTCCTGGGGATTCCCTGTCGTGCTTCTTTCGTTGAACTTCACGACATGTCTCTTGTGTTTATTTAGCTGTATGGAGATTTTGCTGATGAGTTCGGGCTGTCTGAATGCAAACTGGCCATAGTTCATTGTGCTGGACATTATGATCCCATCCTGATTGAAACTTTGTGGAGAGACATCATTGAGGCTGGTATGTATTAGTTACTATGTTGTGACAGCGAGGTAAACGCAAACAGGAGAACATGGATGGCGCAGTGGTGAGAGCGCTCGCCTCCCACCTATGTGGCCTGGGTTTGATTCTGGCCTGTTGTGATATTTGGGTTGAGTTTATTGTTGGTTCTCGCTGCTTGCTCAGGTGGTCGGGATTCTCTGGTTTTCCTCCCTCCAGAAACACCAACATCTCCAAATAGAATGATTTGCCCTGAGAATAGCCTGCGAGCAGTCTCCCGTTTGGGGTGGCCCGTGCATGTGCGTGCGCGCGTGAGCGGCGAAGCCGCGAGGAAGTGCTTCGCGCCTCGTCACCAGACTCCTCCCTGACATATCGTTTCGCTTTGAATTCGCTCGTTGCCGCTCGCGCGTGTGCTCCCAAATGTGAGCCTTCTCGCAGGCTACACTGAGAAAATAAACACATTAGTGTAGGTTATCGTATGAATGCGATTAGGGATTTACTCTACTAGTGATCTTTCATAATTCAGGGTTTTCAAATTGAAAAAAAGTAGCAGGAGGAAATTGTAAAGTAACCGGAGCACTATCTCATTGCGATAGCAACAACCTTGTGGAGTGGGGGGTCACCCCTTCTGCAGAGAGGAATGGGAACTTCCCCTGGAACGAAATTTTGAAAATAAGGGTGCCTTGATTAAATGAAGTTTATTCTCGTGCATTTTTTGCACTTCTAACTGATTTTGTTTATTGAAGGCCACTGTACACTTATTAACAAGGGTTAGTACTGAAAAACTTTGTAAAATTAGTTGTTTTCAAACTAATACTTATTACATATAAATTATTACAGTACTTATTACATCGATTTCTTGTACCTCTAATTGAAGTGCAATACAAAACTCAACTGTAATAAAATAGCATTTCGAATCAGCTGCGTAGGTTAAAGATTAACAGTTTTTTTGTGTGTTTTGTAGCAAAATATAGCTACACAATATTGGGAGACATTCGAAAAAATCTGCTTGAAGCAATAGTTTGCAACTGTTTTGTACCATTTCCCTTGAATTCAGTTTTAGAGAAAACATTTATGTAGTTTCGACCCCCCAAAATGTATTTTCCTGCAGTTCCAGCTCAAGATCGTTTTTGCTAACGTAATATTGCCAAGAAGCGGTTTCCGTTGCTATCTTTCCTTTTACATACATGAACTATTATCACAAGAAAGTCAGCGATTTCGTTTCTACCTCACAGTTTTGTCTGAAATTCTCAACACTTGCGCTGTTGAAGGCTTTTATTGTTTGGTGCAGTCAAGACCATAACGAGTAACATTTCAAGAGAAGACTGCCTTTGCATTCACCACGCGGATACAGCTACGGATACTGTGATCAATTCAGCCTCGGTAGATTGTTTTATTGTCACAATTCAGAACTGGAACAATTGTTACCTGCTTGTCTTTGAGACTTCTTGGCAGTTGAAAGGAAAGACAACATCGTTTGCTGCCTCCGCTTTATGTTGAAACTTTCACATGAGAACAAATATGGCGTTGCGCCACGTTCAAATGACAGTCCGTGTACACGAACAGACTTTCCCGCTTAAAAAAACTCTTGCTTCTAAGATCAAAAGGCACATGTAATAGGCGCACTGTTTATTAATTATTTTCCGCATCAGTTGGCGTTTATTTATTTCCTCAAAAAGATCAGATCACGACTAGTTATTAAAATTTGGAATACGAAAAGTACCCGGCGCAAATGTTTGAAGTAGCCGGTGACTTGCGCCGGGCGCCGGCTAAATTTGAAAACCCTTCATAATTCTATCAAACTTTCACGAGCCTTCGGGCAAGTGCAGTTTGAAATAATTTTCAAATATCTCAAGTAGTGTAAATTCTGGGTCACTTTGCAGCTCTTACAAGGTCTCACCTGATTGGAGACGACCCTTGAGGTTTGACAAAAGAACAAACAACAAAAACAATGGACCTTAGCCCTAAAACAAAAAGGCTGCGACTCTTTCCTCGCCAATGAAATTTAGAGCTTATAGGAGCTGCGAGGCTACCGTAAATTCTTTATTGCTCAAGATTTCATATAGTACAAATTGCAATTTGACGATTACTTGACCTGCTCTCAGCCAATCTCAATGAAGTATTTTTCTTAGTCCTGTAATAAGTGACAAAATAACTGAGTTTTGTATTACAGTTTTGTGCAGATGCTCGAGACAGCACATAGTTTTACCTATATTCATGTCTCTCCCTTTCTTTTCTCGACAGAGCTCCATGATTCCCTTCAAAGTTCACCAAGTGATCGAATGGCAGTGGTTAGTAAGAAAGTCGCTTATCTCGGAAAGGTTTATGTTCACTCTGAACGATACTTTCCATTGGGTAAGTACAAACTGATCTACAGTGCTCAGACTCATTTAGCTCGATGTTCTAACGCGCATGGCAACATCTCTTCTTCGAACTAAATTATAATTTGGCGCAGTTACCCTCCCTTCCCCTCACTAGTCAATGTTGTTATAAAGGGGGAGGGGAGGGGATAGATTGAATGTTTTGGTTTTGTACACCGAAAAATGCAAGTCCACCTCTCAATCGGATACGTATGTTCCATATGTAATTTTGTTTCTTTGCCCGCCCCTCCCCCCTCCCCCCTCCCCCGGGTTTTGTACAGAAATGGTGAGTTGAAATTTCACAGCGAAATCTTGCAAACTTTGTTACATATAAAATGTTTTTCATGCACTTTTGTTGTAGCTTAGTACCAAGTAGTCAGTTCGCTTGCTCAGCTACCACTTTTTTAATTTATGTAAGGCCTAATACTGTAATAATTAGTCAGTCTTCACTCTATTGAAGAAATAAGTTGTTATTGTTATCCTTGTTACTGTCATTCTTTCATGCTTTCGGTGCATCGCAGAGTCATTTTAACCTTTGTTACACCAAGTACTTACGTACCCAGTCCCTTGGCAGTTGACAGTATGACGCAGTCATAGAATCTTCACCGTTTTCCCATCATTCCACAGGCGCTATAATACTTATGCTGGAAAAGAAGAGTGCCGAGCTTTCCTGGGACCCAACCTGGGTTTTCATGACCTTATTAGAGATAGGAATTCCTTTTCCAGTGTTACACGGCATATATGATAGACTCTTCAAAGCCAAGGTAAACTAGGACATGTCTTATGTGGTACTGTGATCATATTTACCCCTGATTTGAAAATGGGTAAAATATCCAAATGAGATGACTGATGACGCCATACACTCCATCCAATATTATATCAAGTATATAAATAGAGCTATCGTGGCCAATTTGCAGTGCAGACCATTGAAGCATAGTAGGCTAAGATTCTACAGGAAACACACCGAAGGTTGTAAAAAATTCTGTTCCCATGGCAACTCGCCCTTGTCCAGTCCCCACAACTTGATTTCAAGATGTAAGTCATTTTCAGCTTGAAAAACGTTTAAACAAGGCCACAAACTCGAGCCAACATAGTCATATGCTTGCTGGATCATGTATAGGGGGCTTCATTAGCAAATGTCAAAATGGAATACCAAAGGGAACCCAGTATGTTGCCATGGCCACAAAACTGTTAAGTTCGTATTATGGATTAGTAGAATCGTACTGTAAAGATCAAACATTTTTTGATTAAAATTGGCCGAGATATCTTTTAATCCTAATTTGGTTCAGTGAATGAGGTCTACGCTTGGCTAATTTGCATATTTTAAAAACTTGAATATCTCTGGAACGAAAAGAGATATTTGAAAATCGTAAACAGTATTTTGCTTCTCATACAGACTACTTGTTTATATTTTTTGTCCAGGAATACGACACGGTGTTCCTTTCCTGGGCTCGAACCTAGACCACTCGCTTCGGAGTCTAGCGCACTAACCATGAAGCCAGCCCGCCTATCCATACACACAAATCGCAACTCTAAACTCTAAACCTGTGGCTGTCTTGATGGTGCAGAGTCTTCATATCTTCAAAACAAATGTGTTGTAATCGGTAATAACGGTTGATATTTCAAGGTCAAGAAACGTGTTTTGTTTGGTTTCTAGGATCCGTGTTGGCGAACCCTGAACAAGCCTCTTCACATCCTTCAAGTCATTTATCACTTGTTGTTGAAGTTTGTCGACACGCCCTCCCTTTCTCCGCCACATGAGAGGTAAGGCCCGTTTCAAACGCCGTGCTTTCATTTGAATGGTAAAGTGACATTCTGTCAGACACAATGAACTTGTTTTCGATTTTCTCAAGTAATTCGCGAGTCTCTTCTAACTTTTTTCACAGACCTTCGATTGCAATTTCATTGTACGACGCATGTGCGACGTACCTTGTGGAATTGCACTCTAGTGTTTCACGTGACCCAGCTGTGCAAGCTACGCTGACCAAATTCCAAGGATTGCAGGCGTCCCTTAAACGCCTTCTGTGAAAAGATGACCCGGATGACGTCACTCCAGTCAGCTTAAAATAGCCCTTTTCACGGTTAGCTTTCCTCATTTGCATTACAATAAAATCTAGCATGTATGCGAGGCAATTTCGGGCTCTTTCGCACTTTTAGCCCGAAATTGCCTCGCATTCACGTTGATTACATTGTAATGCAAATGAGAAAAATTAACCGTGAAAAGGGCTATTGTATCAGATTTGCACAAATCTTATTTCCTGAACTAACTTCAACCGAAAAACCAGGCAGTCTTTTGTAGTACAATATTACTGTGAAAACAGAGCCCATGATCATTTATGAACCTTACCACGAAAAAAGAAATCCTCTCCTAACGCTTAAAATGTAGATCTTTTTAAATGAACAGCATATTGTAAATAAAGTTAGGAAACCCTTGTTATTATTAAGTTTGTGGTTTTCGTCCTATGTTTTGTGGCTTTCCTTTTTAAGTGCACGAGTAAGCCTTTGAGAAAGGTGAATATGTTTTTTCGCGGTAATCTGTCTAAGGTGAATTGTTATGTCGGACACATGAAATCAAATAAACGGCACCCAATCCATGCAGAAGCGAGTGGTCTAGGTTCGAGCCCAGGAAAGGAACACCGTGTCGTATTCCTGGACAAAAAATATAAACAAGTAGTCTGTATGAGAAGCAAAATACTGTTTACGATTTTCAAATATCTCTTTTCGTTCCAGAGATATTCAAGTTTTTAAAATATGCAAATTAGCCAAGCGTAGACCTCATTCACTGAACCAAATTAGGATTAAAAGATATCTCGGCCAATTTTAATCAAAAAATGTTTGATCTTTACAGTACGATTCTACTAATCCATAATACGAACTTAACAGTTTTGTGGCCATGGCAACATACTGGGTTCCCTTTGGTATTCCATTTTGACATTTGCTAATGAAGCCCCCTATACATGATCCAGCAAGCATATGACTATGTTGGCTCGAGTTTGTGGCCTTGTTTAAACGTTTTTCAAGCTGAAAATGACTTACATCTTGAAATCAAGTTGTGGGGACTGGACAAGGGCGAGTTGCCATGGGAACAGAATTTTTTACAACCTTCGGTGTGTTTCCTGTAGAATCTTAGCCTACTATGCTTCAATGGTCTGCACTGCAAATTGGCCACGATAGCTCTATTTATATACTTGATATAATATTGGATGGAGTGTATGGCGTCATCAGTCATCTCATTTGGATATTTTACCCATTTTCAAATCAGGGGTAAATATGATCACAGTACCACATAAGACATGTCCTAGTTTACCTTGGCTTTGAAGAGTCTATCATATATGCCGTGTAACACTGGAAAAGGAATTCCTATCTCTAATAAGGTCATGAAAACCCAGGTTGGGTCCCAGGAAAGCTCGGCACTCTTCTTTTCCAGCATAAGTATTATAGCGCCTGTGGAATGATGGGAAAACGGTGAAGATTCTATGACTGCGTCATACTGTCAACTGCCAAGGGACTGGGTACGTAAGTACTTGGTGTAACAAAGGTTAAAATGACTCTGCGATGCACCGAAAGCATGAAAGAATGACAGTAACAAGGATAACAATAACAACTTATTTCTTCAATAGAGTGAAGACTGACTAATTATTACAGTATTAGGCCTTACATAAATTAAAAAAGTGGTAGCTGAGCAAGCGAACTGACTACTTGGTACTAAGCTACAACAAAAGTGCATGAAAAACATTTTATATGTAACAAAGTTTGCAAGATTTCGCTGTGAAATTTCAACTCACCATTTCTGTACAAAACCCGGGGGAGGGGGGAGGGGGGGAGGGGCGGGCAAAGAAACAAAATTACATATGGAACATACGTATCCGATTGAGAGGTGGACTTGCATTTTTCGGTGTACAAAACCAAAACATTCAATCTATCCCCTCCCCTCCCCCTTTATAACAACATTGACTAGTGAGGGGAAGGGAGGGTAACTGCGCCAAATTATAATTTAGTTCGAAGAAGAGATGTTGCCATGCGCGTTAGAACATCGAGCTAAATGAGTCTGAGCACTGTAGATCAGTTTGTACTTACCCAATGGAAAGTATCGTTCAGAGTGAACATAAACCTTTCCGAGATAAGCGACTTTCTTACTAACCACTGCCATTCGATCACTTGGTGAACTTTGAAGGGAATCATGGAGCTCTGTCGAGAAAAGAAAGGGAGAGACATAAATATAGGTAAAACTATGTGCTGTCTCGAGCATCTGCACAAAACTGTAATACAAAACTCAGTTATTTTGTCACTTATTACAGGACTGAGAAAAATACTTCATTGAGATTGACTGAGAGCAGGTCAAGTAATCGTTAAATTGCAATTTGCACTATATGAAAGCTTGAGCAATAAAGAATTTACGGTAGCCTCGCAGCTCCTATAAGCTCTAAATTTCATTGGCGAGGAAAGAGTCGCAGCCTTTTTGTTTTAGGGCTAAGGTCCATTGTTTTTGTTGTTTGTTCTTTTGTAAAACCTCAAGGGTCGTCTCCAATCAGGTGAGACCTTGTAAGAGCTGCAAAGTGACCCAGAATTTACACTACTTGAGATATTTGAAAATTATTTCAAACTGCACTTGCCCGAAGGCTCGTGAAAGTTTGATAGAATTATCTGAAAGATCACTAGTAGAGTAAATCCCTAATCGCATTCATACGATAACCTACACTAATGTGTTTATTTTCTCAGTGTAGCCTGCGAGAAGGCTCGCATTTGGGAGCACACGCGCGAGCGGCAACGAGCCAATTCAAAGCGAAACGATATGTCAGGGAGGAGTCTGGTGACGAGGCGCGAAGCACTTCCTCGCGGCTTCGCCGCTCACGCGCGCACGCACATGCACGGGCCACCCCAAACGGGAGACTGCTCGCAGGCTATTCTCAGGGCAAATCATTCTATTTGGAGATGTTGGTGTTTCTGGAGGGAGGAAAACCAGAGAATCTCGACCACCTGAGCAAGCAGCGAGAACCAACAATAAACTCAACCCAAATATCACAACAGGCCAGAATCAAACCCAGGCCACATAGGTGGGAGGCGAGAGCTCTCACCACTGCGCCATCCATGTTCCCCTGTTTGCGTTTACCTCGCTGTCACAACATAGTAACTAATACATACCAGCCTCAATGATGTCTCTCCACAAAGTTTCAATCAGGATGGGATCATAATGTCCAGCACAATGAACTATGGCCAGTTTGCATTCAGACAGCCCGAACTCATCAGCAAAATCTCCATACAGCTAAATAAACACAAAAAACAAGTCGTGAAATACTTATTACTAAATACTAAAGACTTATCTAAAAATTGACAAATATTATTCGGACTTGTGACTTTCTGAACAATATCAGCGAATTAGTGTCACGCGCAAGGTAAGTGTGATTTTTTTTCTCTTTTTTTGTTCCACAGCAGTACATGTAAGTAAATTATTTTAACAACACTAGAATCGACCAATCAAATAGCAGGCAGTCTTTTGTAGTACAATATTACTGTGAAAACAGAGCCCATGATCATTTATGAACCTTACCACGAAAAAAGAAATCCTCTCCTAACGCTTAAAATGTAGATCTTTTTAAATGAACAGCATATTGTAAATAAAGTTAGGAAACCCTTGTTATTATTAAGTTTGTGGTTTTCGTCCTATGTTTTGTGGCTTTCCTTTTTAAGTGCACGAGTAAGCCTTTGAGAAAGGTGAATATGTTTTTTCGCGGTAATCTGTCTAAGGTGAATTGTTATGTCGGACACATGAAATCAAATAAACGGCACCCAATCCATGCAGAAGCGATGACGTTTAACGGCGATTTACAAAATTTTTGCGACAAAATTGGAACATAAACAGTCAAACTGATGCTTAAACGTAATCACAACTAGTTCTCCACTAAATGCACGTTGTAAAGAATGGAGACATGCTCTGTTTCATACGAAGATATTTGTTCTACTTCATGATTTTTCTATATTATCTATTCCCACAAATATACTTTTATCTTTACTTTTACTTTTTTTTTTTTTTTATACTTTATTTTTAACCATAATTTAAAGAATTAAATTTAAATATCTACAAACCCGCTTGTAGCATAGCTAATCTAGGCGGGTTGTATCCCTATATTTAATATCCCTATTTGTTTCCTGCTTTACTCAAGTGCTGTGGCTATATGACTGGTAGCCGGTCAAGGTTTTAACTGAATAGGCTAAATGACCGGTTTATAAGCAAAACAACGTAAAATTGAGAACAACGTGATAGGTGTCCTCAAGAGGACCCAGACTTTCACCAATAAAGTGTATTTTAGTCCACAGATAAGTTTATTTAAGATACTTCAGTGTTCATGCAATGCTCATACGGTGCTTTGACAGCGCTCATTCAATTTACTTTTATAAGACAAGCAAAGGTCCGGCCTCAACAGCGCTCACCAATACTGGAATTTAATGTGGACCCTTGACCTATCGCGTGTGCGACTTGCTTGTCGATCTTAAGTTGTATGTATGGACGATGGGTTCTTATTTTGAGTTCGTCCGTGAGCGCAAATTTATCCGATACCGGATAAAGCACAATCCACACTCCGTGGATCTTACAGACTGCAAAGGAGGGCCGCGAAGGACATTGTTTCTCACTCCCCGAAACCAAAGATGGCCAATTTTTGGTGTCTTTCTTACCAGCTCCCAGGGTGCATTTCGCCTCCACTAAGGGAAAAGTGGTGCGCGTCATCAAATGTGCAAGCTTTAGGCGATGACGTCATCTCCACGTCATTGCTTGAAAAAGGATTTAGCGCGCGTGATCCGGTTTACTCCCGAATCCAATCCAACAGGTAAGTCGATTTCATGGAGCGCCAGCCGCCCGCACAGATTTTTGCGCGTCGCGCTTGATTTGTGAATGAGAAAACTACCTGAAAAAAACAAAAACAACTCCAAAGCAAACACATGTATTTGCGATGGTTTTATTGCATACAAACAGTCGTGTATTGTGTACGTGTACAGTATGCGTACCTTAATTAATGAATATCATGCCTACTTGTCGGTTATTACGGCTCGTTCGAAAGAGATAAAGTAGACGCTGCCGATTCTTTGCTCCGAAAGCGGGAGCCCCTCCAGGGGTGAGAGTGGGGCGGGAAGATGAGAGATCCTGGGAACGAGGTTGATATTTTTTAGAATGTGTTTGTTACAACTTTCTAACCTGTGTTCTCATTCGCTCTAAATACTTTCCGCCCGGTGATTGGCTAATTAACCGAGCTTCCGGTAAAACGTGAATCTTTCCTTTCACGAGTGAGTGATTGACCATCTAAAAGATCCAAATACAACTCCTGGCTGCTTCGTGTATCCTCGAGTACCAATAATCCACCGGCGACGATAATAACACATAACTTTGACTTCTTTATTTTTTTTGTAGAAGATGGACTAAAACAAACTATTGTTTGCGATGTTTTATGGAACACATTAAGAGGCCAAAGCCTCGCTTCACTGTCAAAAAACACAAAGGAAGTTTAACAGCGCTAAAAAAAAATGAACAAAATACTCGCTAAACCAAATCAAAATTCGCTCAGAATCTAATCTATAATTAGTCAGACATTTTTTAAAAAGTTGCCGTGCTTATCTTTTTGTTTTTAGTGAAATGCATTATGAAAAATAATTCGGATAATACCTGGCTGCTTACCTTATTTGTTGTAATTTGATTCAAACGCCGGGGAGTATATCCCACTTCCTTAACAAGCGGTTTTAGTCAAATGTTTAAGACAAATTTCTCAGCTTGGTGACTTTTAGTTTTCAGTTTTTGTCCAACGAATATGAATATTACTTTTTCAGATTTCCGCTTGCTAGCTTGGTGATCGTTAGGTTTTAGTTTTTGTCCAACTTCTATGAATATTACTTTTTTAGATTTCCGCCTACTTAACTTCATTTGTACTCAAATGGTTGAAGAGAACGCCCTACTTTGCTTAATACAAACCTCTGCTTGGACTTTCACCCTAGTTTTACATGCACTTATTCATTATTTCATTGAAGGCGCGCGCTTAATTATTTAGCTCAGTTAGGTGCAAGAAGTTGCTGAAGTAATTGCGTGGGTGTTATATTGTGGTACTCCATAAAGATAAACATTTTAGTCTTTCTTAATACTCCCAGTGTTCCGGCCTGGCGATAAAGACTCCTTGTATTTACTTTAATCTTTAATTCGCCAAGTATTTTGCGCTTTTTTTATATTTAGTTTTATTCTCAAAGCCTACATTACGACCTCGCCATACAGCACACATTTTGTTCCCCGTTTCCACCGAAACCCTTTTAAAGCATTGAGTTTATTTTAATTAAAATTAAGGAAAAATCGGGTTTTAATTTAATCATTAGCCCCTACAGCTAGACTGTAATTTATTCTGAGAGTCAAATTAAAATTCAGATCAGGTGTTGCGTTTTACCAATAGTTCTTTACACAAGTAACTCCTATATTTATACCACCGGAAATTCTGTCAAAATCTTCTCAGCGTTCATTAAAAAAAGGGAATTACTTCATAATTCTTAGGATTATTTTTTTATTATTTTTACAACGTCGGTTTTCCTTGAAAATATTTGTCGGATGGTTTCTCGAAATCGCCTTAAGACATTAAACGGCGACGAGAAAATAAAACTTAAATTACGATTGTCAATAAAATTGAGTTGGCGTTTTCCGTTAAGCGACAATACGTACTTTTCCCGTTCAGTGCATGAGTTTGTCACGAGGCGTTTTCGTCCTTCGCACACTGAAAGCGGATGTCGTGGTGAAACACAGCGCGGAAATTTTGCAGTGTCAAAACACATAAATCACCTGGCTCTGAATTATCCTGTTTCCCTTGCAAGCCGCATTCACATGCTCATTAGATTTTGCCGCTTTTCATACAAACTTGAACCATATTCAGGTCCAATGCTTTTTTCTAGGACTTCGCAGATTGCATTTCGTCTTCCCTTGTCGAATGTGACTAAGCGAACCGTGGTTTCGGTCTTTCCCTCCGTTACCAAGGAGCCACACACGTGATTATTAGAAGCTTTGAATGTTTGCAAACGTAAATATTCCGCGCTTTGTACACAGGGCGAGCTATTGCTTCGAGCCTTTATGGCTTCAATGTTTCGTTCCACTGACAGTCTTCCATCTTGTGTGCTGTGTTCGCTTATTGCTAGAAATGTGTATACATCTCCTATCTTTCTGTATCGCTCGCGTGATTCCTCGCCATCTGGAAAAGGCTTATTCGTCTCGAACTGTCCTGAAATTAAGTAATTGCTAGTTTTTTCTGCGTTAATCGCATCAGTCTGTGTTGGTTCGACTGTTTTCGTAGTTTCGATGTTTAGTTTTATGGCATTTCGCTGATTAAAAGCACTTTTTATGCTGGCTTTGGCTAAAGACATATCGTCAAATGAAAATTGTGTTCTCCGTCGTTCTTTTTGCAAGCTCTCCGCACTTTTCGAGTCCTTTGTTAGAAAATCCGTCGTTTCTCCGGCAACATCAACTGCTTGCTTAATTTTCCCATCGCTGTACAGTAGCCCTGCGCGATCTTTTGGTGTTCGCGAACTCCGTTGGTCTTCCATCGGGCATTGTGCCGCGCTCATGGTGTTTTCACACAACGTTTCTCCATTCATCTTTGAACATGACCTCGGTTTCCTCTTGCACAGTCTTGCTTTGCCTGTTAATGGGTTGATTGGAGGTAGTTTTGCTGGGATTTTGTCATTGACTACTAACCGTTCTTCGCCCGTTCTTATTTGTGCTTTTGTAATCGGGGGCAAAACTGTATGAACTGTTGTTGCCTTTGGACCGCTGCTTGTATGTGGACGTAAAGTTGAAAATCCCTGAGCCAGTGGAGCGCTGGCTGGCGCTTTAGTTGTTCTAGTTTGCTTGCCTTCAGGAAGTAAACATGGAGCACCTTTGCAAGAAGTCTGCCCAAATTTGTTGTCTTGGTTCTCCGCTGGAAACTCCTGAAGCCGAGAATCAGTGATCGGCCGCGATCTCGAGTTGTCAGAATTGTCAGTGCTTCGTCTTCGGACCTCTTCAGCGTCTCTATCGTCCAGGTAACGAAAAATCTGCGTAAAAATCATCCTGCAACGCGATCTGTGCTCTTTGTCGCTAGTTTCTTCTCCGTCTTGCGCCTAAAATCTCGTATCTACTGTTAACAAATCTCCATATCAGCACGGGGAGTCATTTCTTACACGCGTATGCCGCATATCTTGTCCAGGACAGCTGGGATCTAAGCGTGAGACGTGTATCGCTTTTCTTTTTGCTTGTAAATTCAGCGAGGCGGTCCTTGTCATTCGTGTACGCTGAATGGCTACTTGGCACAAACGCCAAACAAAGTCGATCAATTATTGATCAAAAACCAACCCTGTCAAAAGCCTAAATGCTAAATATGGGCTTTAAAAGGTAAACGATCATGTCTGTCGTGACAGAATCATGTCAAAGTTATTATTTTGACTTTTTCTAGGTTAAGTATTTCTACTCTCGTTTTAATCAAATTTAATTTATCGTCAGTTTAACGATGAATCGAAAGACAACAGTATTTTTTTCATGTTGTACGCTGAGTTTCGCACATTCTGCAGCTTGTGTCAATATATTCAAAGCAGGTGGATTTCATGAACAGTTTTATTGCAAACGTGAATTCTACTTGCTATAAAGTTTTCTCTGTAGATACATGTTAGGTTTCAACGGGCGAAAGAGAGTTATCACTCTACTTTCGCTCAGTACTCGCCAGTTATCACGCGTCAATGCGATTTGTACGTGAAAAACGTGATCGTAATATATTTCTGTCACGGGAGTGGGTTGAGATGTGTGACAGCACAGGAAGGAAAATGTAGTCTCAAAACGTTAAATGTTAATGATTTTCTGGTGAACCAATTTTTGCCCTTAACGTGCGAATAGTTGTTAGCGCAAACAAATACTAATTTTAAATCATTGTAGAAAGTTAAAACTTTTTCTTTTTTGCGAAGCCAGATTTTTCAGGCTTAATCGCTGAAAATAGGCAGCTTTTAACCGTCCATTGATCGAGGCGGCTCGTTTAGAACGTTTGCTCCTTTATTAACAGAAAACACCGGCTCATCCACTGTCGACTGAGCCAAACAAGCCACCGAATATAAGATAAAGATTTTTCCTCGTTCTCTTATTCACTGCCAAACCAAACGAGCCATTAAATATACAGAACTAAGACTTAATGCACAGATAGATTTAAACTGCGAGTTTCTGTTTTCGTGCTTTTGTTGTTGTTTCTTTATGCGAAACCTTCACAGCTTGGCAGCGCTTTACTTCAAATTTTACTTGGTAAATATGTAAATTGATTTACAAGCTTAGAAAATTAAAAGCCTTTGAATGAAATATGCATTTATTTTTCGACAACCAGAATATGTGCTTTACTGAATCCAAGGTTACCAGGCGCGGATCCAGGATTTTGAAATAGGGGGTGAATTTTTGTAATAATGTAATAGAACCAAAGCCTGGTTGAGGGATAACAAAAAAAAAAAAAAGAAAGCAGGGGGCTCAGAAAAAGGGGGGTGAAAATTCACCCATTTCACCTCCCCTGGATCCGCGCCTGGTTACTTCTTCTGCTGCTGAAAGGTTACCTCAGCAACGTGTTTCAAACATTTTATAAATTTAATCAAATGTCACATTTGCCATATTTTACAGCCCGCAACCTTGAGAAAATAATTTCAATTCAAGTCTGATCACTTTTCTTTTCCTTTTTAACTGTAACCTTGGCTTTTGACTTGTTATTATGTGGGTAAGATGCTCAAAAACCATTCAGTCCGCTTGCCTTCCCCATACCAATGTAGCTTGTAACAACCAGAACAACTCCGTGTCTTCTCTTAGATGCCGTTTTAATGACTAACACACTCTGAACAAAAACGTGGCCCTACACCAAGCAATGCTATTGCGCATGTGCGAAATGAACAGTGCTGCTGGACTGGATATTACATTTCTCCCTTTTTCCAGAGATAGTCTTTTCCTTAAATAAAACGCAACTAGAAAAACAATGTCCTAAAATGTCCAATATTCTAACTTGAACAGACAATGTTTCAGGGCATATAAATGTCTATGTCCGGTAAGCGTAAACTTAGTATAGTCTAGGTAACGTAGTCTTTCAGATAATCTGGTCGCCTCCGGTCGCGCCTTGGTCGGCTTGAAGCTGCTGGTAACTCGGGTGGTTTGTTCTCCATTTTGTCACTGCTGCTGGTTTCTACCACTTCCTCTGTATTGGTGATTATCTCCTCTTGGACTGATGTAGGGTTGGCATTCAGTAGGATTTTCTCTCTCCAATCCTCTGAGGTTGGTTCTTCTTCCCGGTCATCCCTCTCTTCACTGGTATTGTCCTGGATCAAAGCATTAGCAATCTTGAACTGGCTTGCATCTCGATACACTTCCCGTCCATCTGTGATCCTACGTGCTGCAATGCTTGATCCGTCGGTTCGAATTACGGTGTAGAAAGCTGGTTCGTATGCTGTGGACCATTTGTTCTTCTTCTTTTGCTTCAACAATACGTGATCTCCTACAATAAAGTTGTGTGCCTTAGTGTTCCTGTTCTCAGCATACTGTTTGAGCTTTTCTTTGTATCTTTCATCCCTCTCATTGATGGCTGTGTCACGAGCATTTTCACTGCTCTCCCTCGTTTGATGGTCTAACTTGGTTCTCACTTGTCTGTTCATGAGGGCTTCGTAGGGTGCTACACCAGTGGCAGGGTGTGGTGTTGAGCGGTAGCCTGTCAGCATTTCTTGAATGGCTATGCTGCTATTTCCGCCGTTAAGGTGGGTGATTTGCTCTGTCTTATTAAGCAGTTTCATGAAGCTTTCCGCCTCTCCATTAGCACGTGCGTGTTCTGGGGTGACTCGATGATGGTGAAATCCCTCAGTTTTAGCGAACTCTGCAAACTCTCTGGAATTAAACGGTGGTCCGTTGTCACTTTCCAGCTGTCTTGGGACGCCATGAGTGGCAAACATTGTTTTGAGCTTTTCCTTGGTTGGCTGAAAAGCTGTTGAGTGGGTCTTTGCAACTTCAGGATATCTTGTTCTCTTGTCTATGGCTACTAGATTATAATGGCCATCAGGGTAGGGTCCGCTGAAGTCTACAGCTATGACATCCCACGGTTTCTTGGGTATGTCTGTGACTTTGATGGGTTCCTGCCTGTGTTGCTTTGTGGTAACCTGGCATTCATAACATTGGCCAATGATCTGTTCGATCATACTGTTCATGGTTGGAAACCAATACTTTCCTCGTATCATTTGCTTTGTTTTGGTCGTCCCCAGATGTCCCAGGTGGTGTGCGGCCTTGATGACTCGTCTCTGTAGGCTTCTGGGGATAATGATCTGATTCATTCGGAAGAGTAGGCCATCTACTGCATACAACTCATTCTGCACACTGTAGAATGGTGCAATGTCTGGATCCCTTTTGTGACGCTCCCAGTCCCCGGTAAGTATCCTGACGGACAGTTTTTGCAGTTGGGTATCTTTGCAAGTTTCTTCCTTGATCTGATCTACAACGACAGCATGCTCTGCTTTCAAGACATATTTGATTACTCTCTCTACAGCATCCTTTCCTTTCTCTGGCAATGGGTGTCTTGATAGGAAGTCAAGTGGGTCGGCATCATCCTTTCCAGGCTCATAGATTAGCTCGAAGTCGACATCTTGCATTCCCATAACCCATTTTTCAATCCTCGGTGGGAGTCTCATGGCTGCCTTGTTGAACAGTGGGAGCAGTGGCTTGTGGGCTGTGATGATCTTGAACTTCGGTGCTCCCAAGAGGTAGATGCTGAACCTGTTCTTTGCCCAATGCACTGACAGGGCGTCTTTCTCTGTCTGGCTATATCGTTTCTCCGTGTCGGTCATAGTGCGACTAATGAAGTGGACTGGCTGGAGACCACTGCCTGTCTCCTGGAATAATCCGGCTGACAGTCCTTCATGGAAGCTGGCTTCCACTCTCACAACGATTGGCCTGGCTGGATTGAAGTATGCCATTGTGCTTTCACTTGTTATGCTCGCTTTCAGCTTCTCAAATGCTTCATTCTCTTTTGCTCCCCATTTGAACTTTGTATCTTTATGGGTCAGCTCTCGCAAGGGTGCGGTTAGAGATGCATATCTTGGGATGAACTTTGATAGATATCCGGTCATGCCAAGGAAACTTCTCACAGCTTCTTTTGATTCTGGTGGGCTGCTTTCTTTTACAGCTCTGATTTTCTCTGGGTCTGGCTTTAATCCGTCTTTCGTGAACTTGTGTCCATAGAACTCTATCTCCTCGACTCCAAATTGGCACTTGTCAGGGTTGAATGTGATTCCAAAATCCACTGCTCTCTGCAGGACTGCTTCCAATGTCTTATTGTGCTCCTCCATGTTTCTTCCTCCTAGCAGGATATCATCCCGTTGGTTGAGGCATCTTGGTATGTCTCCAAATATTCGGTAGATAGCTTCATCGAAGAGATCTTGTGATGCTTTGGCTCCAAAGATCAGGCGTTTTGGTCGCATGTTCCCCCACGGGGTACTAAAAGTGGCAATTTTTCTGGACTCTGGATCGAGTAGGAGTTGGTGGTATCCCTGCCGCATGTCAAGTTTGGAGAAGACAGTACAATCATGAAATTTGTACATGAAGTCTTCGACAATAGGTCCCTGGGTGATCCTATTTCTTTCCATGAACTGGTTTGGTACCCTGAGGTCCACGCTGGCTCTGATCATGTGCGGTTCAAGTTTCTCCTTGTCTACAGTATTGAACTTCGGCTTTGGTTGAACGACCAATGGTGAGCACCATGTGACTGCCTCACCTTCAGGCACTTCTTCGAATATCTCCTCTTCTACACATTGGTCAAGCCATTTCTTCAATGGTTCTTGCAGGTAGTAAGCCACTGGTCTCGGCCTTTGAGCTACGGGCACAGCTTCTGGTCTAATGCTGAACTTTGCATAGAACTCTTTTCCATTCTTGATGTCTCTGATCTTCCCAATGCCCTTAAATACGTCACTGTATTGATCGGTTATTTCTTTGATTTCAGGCTTGAGATCCTTATCTTGCTTGACACTTTTGATGCCTGGTGGTTCTTCTTGGATTCTCAGGTCATTGGTCTTGGCGAAAGAGCCATCTTCTCTAATCTGTAACATACCCAGCTCTTGGAGGGTACTTTTGCTGATGA
>JAHPZR010034536.1:0-15979 GCA_019787425.1 Platygyra sinensis
GCATTTCGATCCTTACCATGCAAGGGATTCTACCTATAAAAGCCACCCTAAAAAACTCATTCGTCATTCGTTCGAGCTGCAAGAAAAATGGCAACTAGTGGCGTTGAGTGCAAAACATCTGTTGTTGTTGTTCGTCAATTCGATTACGAAAATGACCATGTCAGGAGACATGCTTCGCCAGGCTAGTCTGTCAGATGCTGCGTTTTCCAATGTGGTGATGTCGATGTTAAAGTCCTTGAGGTAAGCTTTCAGGGAGTCTTTGAAGCGTTTGCGCTGTCCTCCTACCTTCCTTGCCACTTGACTAAGCTCACCTTACAGCAGCTGCTTGGGTATTCTGGAGTCTGACATTCAGAAGACATGACCTGCCCAGCGTGTCTGTGCCTTGCGCATAGTGGCGATGACGCAGGGGAGCTGTGCCCTCTCCAGCACCTCTCCAGTTCTCGGAAGTTAACTGAACATACGGTCAAATACGACTCCTCAGCTAACTGCAGCCAGTAATGTTCATCCATCTTCACAAAATATTTCGACTTAGAAGTGTAGGCGAAACGACTTGAATTTAGGCGCATCGACTCAGATCGTGCAGGCGAAATGACTTGGTCGTGTAGGCGAAACGACCTCGATGTAGGCGCATCGACTTGTAGGCGAAACGACTTGTAGGCGAGACAACTTGTAGGTGAAACGACTGACATTCAGTTCAACGAAAGAAGCACGGCAGGGAACAGGAAGTGGGAGCAAATTTTCTGACCATATTTACCAATAGTACTCATAATCAAACACCACAGCAACCTTGAAAATGTTTTTTAAAAGATATCTAACATTTCCCAGATCAGAGCCTAAATTCCACGGTTTCTAACTTTACTGACTTGTAACACGTCTGTAGAATGCATGTGATTTTGCATCTGCTGGCAGCCAGTCTCCTCGGGGAAGTATCTATCTGTAATCGCGAACGCAAAAGGGTGACATGGACGAAAAGGGCTTGGTGCCCATGTCTCGTCTCAATTGTTTTCGGAACGGGCCGGTCCACGAATTATATTGCTTGAAAGACTGACTAATAAGCAAAGTTCAGGCTCGTTCTCTCAAGATAACAAATGAGCCATGTACAAGTTAAAATACAACACACTGTTAAAAACCTGTGACTACTGACTTGAAAACAAACTGTGATGCTGAGACGAACACCTCAGACGTTGAAAAAATCAAGAATCATCGCAAACAGCAACAAACAGAACTTAAAAGATGAAGCAAACAACATGCAATTGGATAAAGAGGATGTTCCACGAAGCAACTTGAATAGTAAATGATATTTGAGCATAACTATGGTGTTAAAATATCCTGATTGTTTTATTTGGTTTTACTGTGTACAGTGAGCTTACTTGTAAAGTATAACTTGATCTTATGTTATGAAGCCTGAACAAACACTCTAAGATTGTCTAGTTTTTAGCAGTACTGTATTCATATCGTCAAGTGGAGAAATACTAGAATACAAAACAAATACCAACACATTACAAACTCTAATAATCCCTTACCGTAGTTACGTCTAAGAGTCGAGAATCCAAAACCGCCAAAGCTTGAGAAATGCGCCTGGATGGATTAGCAGCCTTTAAATTGACCAGAGCTTGATAAACCTGCATTTGAATCCGTGCCACTTCCAGCTTCTCTTCCAATTCATGCAGGAATTCTCCCTCACCGCTACCAGCAGTCCTTAGGTTACAGCTCTTAGCACTCATAATAGCACGAGCCAGGTACTCTAATCTCGATTCAAGGGTCACATCAGGGCTGAAATTAAACGGGCACATCATATATTAATATGACTAGAAAAAGTCCAGACCCAAATGCTATATTTTCATTCATGAACACCTAAAAGTCATGGTCTTGTTTGGTTGAAAATTACTACACAAACATACTGAAACTAGGTTAGGTAGGCACAGGGTAGTGGTGTCAAATTAAAATAGTCTAGCACTGAGACCTAATTAACAATTATTAGATTATTTGCTCTCGATTTCTATTTAAACAATAGAGTGTTTCAGTCGAGGAACTATCGGCTGATAGTTGTCTCGCAGAAATTTGATGTTCTTAAAACAAATATGCTAGTTTTAAGCACATCAAATGTCCAAGGGGCAACTATCAGACCGATAGTTCCAAGACAAACACTCTGTTGTCTTTCTTGTTCACCACTAGATTTCCTTCCGTGCGCTGAGTTCATCTCAAAAAAAGTTGAAAATAATTCAATATGATTTTTTTCCCTTTAAACTACATGCATTTCCATAAGTGATATATCAAACACAATAGACCACAGTAGGCCACATTTCCAAACATCAAGGAGAGACTTGGAAACAGATGACAAGGAAGTATTTTTGACAAACTTATGTGTGTTTAGAAATGCGGTGAAACACTGTCTTAAGTGTTTGATAATCTTCTCAAACGAAACTAGAACTAAGTGGATAAATATAATTGCTAAAATATCTGCTAATTATGATCCGATAGCCCAAAAAATGTCACAGTCATGATTTCCATTGTTTGAACTCGATGAATCACTACAGCTAATGTTGTATTTACCTTTCTTTCTCGGACAGTTTAGAGAGAACTCTAGCAGCTGCAGAGTAGTTCTTTGTCTTCTCATAATATTTCCACAGCAAGTCCAGGATCTTCAATTCTCCTGGCTGCTGTTGTGTTGATGATCTCTTGAGAAATGCCTCTAGGTGTGGAGATTTGATCTTGAGACAAAACAAATGACAAGATCAATCTCCTTTTCACGCTTGCATAAAGAACAGTAGCACTGACTAGCTCAGTAACGTAGCAAGCCTATTAGGAGCATGAAGACCCTATGCAAATATGGCTGCCTTAATATTATTCTTTTGTTCGTATTTAAAATGTAGCCTCACTAGCCTTGCTTTTGAGACAAAAATTGAAAAGAATTTGTTATCCGGAACAAGGTTAGTGAGGCTGTTTTGAATTAGAACAAAAGAATAATTTAAAGGCAGCAATTTTTGCATAGGGTCTATTTAGTCATATGAGCATTAGATAACTCTGGTTTTGGTAACAAGTAGTGTCTAGAAGTATTGCTGCTTCCCCTGGATGGGATAATAGTCTATCACAAGTTAAAATCCTCAAGGTAAGGCTAATCTTAACAGTTCACAACAAACCAATTTTACATCTGGGTATAGAAAAACATTGTGGGAGTGAAATGCTTTGCTGAAGAGCACAACACAATGTACCCGTCCAGAGCTCAAACCCAGATTGCTAGACTCAGATTCCAGTGCAACCTTCCCCAAAGCTCAAGACTAACATTTGGTACAATGAAATGTCATTAAGCCATTGAATTCTAGGAGTGATGAAAATCTAATTTCTCATCACAATGCAAATACATTGTCAGGCAATTGGGTAAAGAGAATAAAGAGAACCATCAGTTAAGTGATATTTTCTTGATGTACCACCAGATAGTGGAATGGACATTAAAAGAACTGATGGCTGTCAGTAACAATGAATATTACTAACGTTCGACTGAAATAGTTAAGTATGGAGAATTAATACACTGAGCTTGACATGTAAAGGTAGTTCATCTTGTGTCATCATTCAGGTGAGGATAATTTTGAAAAGAGCTGTTTGGTGACTGACATTTCCACAGCCTCAGTGGAAGTCATCTTCAGAGGAGTTAAATGCAAAGGGTGAATAAGAAAATACAAATCTTACCTCAAGTAGTCTGTCAGTGAGTGCATTGTCAATTAACCACTGATACAACATAACATGCCACAATTCATCTCCATATGACAGTGAATATGACAAAACCTCTTCCATCTAGCGACAAAAGCAACAAATATACTCGAAAACCTTACAGAACAAATTTTCATTCTTAGTACAGACACACTGAGTTTTTTTTTTGTTACACTATTAATCACACAATTTCATTTTATTTCTCACTGTACAACTGATGATGGATCATGTTCCATCCAAAACATGTTTTGTCTTCATTAAAAAATAAACTTCAAAAGCATTGTGTGTTCATCAAAGCAACATATTATATTGGTGTAAAATTCTTCTTTAGAGTTTGTTTAATAAAATGTAAAAATTTCATTTTGGTCATACTTTGTACAAAGGATAAACCAATAAGAACAATGAGAAAACCACATTTGCCCCAGTAACATTTAACAAATTAATTGAACTACATCATAAAAAAATATGACATTTTTTAAAACTCAAGTCTGATGAAAAAAAGTCAATTTAAAGCTTACCAACTTGTCAGCATCAAGTGGAGCCATTGCATTAGGGTCTGGGGCGGGGGGAGGCCCTGGCTGTGTTGGTCGACCAGGAGACTGAGAAGGAGATGTTTTCATTACCAGTAGGCGCTGTAGACCGTCAAGAACACACTTGTAACACTGTTGTCTGAAACAAATAAGACTCTCTTAATAGTTGATATGAGAAAATTGATAACGCACAAACCAGAACAGAAAAAATTGAGATTTGCCAACATTTTCAAACCATTTCCTTCTTGTTTATAAGAAAAGTACTTTAATTACAAACATTTCTTTAAAAGATGAGAACAGACCCCCTTCCCTAAAAATCTGTCAAACACAAGTGGTGATGAAATTCTGAACATGTTACCATGCATTTTTGAAAGGCAAAATATAACAACACAACAGCTTTGTTTTCTCAGTGAATAAAAATGATTTGCCACAGAAACCAGAAAAATTTCAAACTTCAGATTTCCCTGGGCACATAAATATAGCCCAAACATATATGACATAGAAGTGGCTTTTAGCTTTCCCTTACATCTGTCTCTGCCTATTCAGTAAGACTGACTTGCAAGTTTTCAACACATGTTCCTTCTTCATTAAGGGAAAACATTGTTGAGATCATCATGACCCCAAATACTTTTCCAAACCAAACTGCGGAGTAACTTTTTACATGTCTTGCACAGTTTTAGTTCCAAAAATAGTACCTGGCAATAAGGGCTTCCTCTCCTTGCACATCACCACGTGGCTCACCATTCCTATAGAAGTGCAAAGCTAGTCCCTGCGGGTCCCGCTTGAGGGCAGCATATAAAGACAACTCCACCACGCCCTCATAGAATCTCACTTAAAAAAAATAAAACCCTTCAAGTTACATTTACATCATTTGTTTCTAACTTTAGGTGAAGAGAATAATGTCAGCAAATGGTAATACCAAGTATGGTAGACTTAGGGGTGAGTTAGGAGGGGTACGTTTGGGTCTGGAAGTGAATTTTTGTGTTTTCAGATTGGTATATGTGGTCTAGAAAAAGGATATCATTTCTTTCATTTCCATATGCACCACTGACACCCTGTCAACACAACACTGACACATGTTGTGACATTATAAGGAAAACAACTGACTGATATGTTGACTGAAAAGTTGGCTACTGTCAGCAAACTTGTTTGGCACAACATTGGCTGACATATTGGTGAGATCATATTCTTTACTCTTGCTAAAGTATCTGTCAAACACACTAGAAATCTACTTGTTAATAAAAGAACTGTAACTTGTACACTGATCTCAATCCCACCTGATTCAAACAAAGAGCATATCAGTTCTAGATTGATTTGATGAGTCACTTGTCGATAACACTGAAAGTTAAAAGCACACAAAACATTGAGTCTGTTTGGCAGTGGAATAAAGGATAAGAAACACAAGATCATCTTCAAATAAGCAAGTAGACATGAAATTAAATAATGACATTCCCATAATTCTGTAAACTTGTGTTCAGGGGTCAAAATTAATGCTCGTAAATTCTCAAAATGGAAGTGATTTTGATAGTCTGAGTGAGAAAAACATCCACTAGCAAACGCTTGCAAGTTAGAATTATCCATGTCTCCCAGTTTGCTGGTGGAAAAAAATCTTACTAGCAAACTTTACAAGTGGACAAAAAAGTTAACTTCAAGCCCTTGTGTTAACTATAACTTTTCAGTTTTCTTTATAGACTGCCAATCGGGCTTTTAGCCAGGATATGGAAAGTGGGCATCCAAAATGCACTAAAGAGCCTGCTCAAATGAACAGCAACATATCAAAAATAAAACAATTATCTTTAAAAGGTGGCCACCTACAAGACATCCATCAGACTAAACTGCCAATACAAGTCACCACAAAACTCACCTGAAGTGCATCTTTGAGAATGCTTTCTTGTTCCACTTTGTCTCTACTTCTTTTAGCCAGCATTAGAAGTTCACCTGCCTAATAAGAAATGGAACACAGATAATTAAAATATTTTGTCAGAATGGTTTGTTTCTTACTAATTTAACCTTTTTCATTTGTGAAAACAAGATGTGAATTCAAGCAATTCAAACAAATACAAAAATTTGGTTCCTCGCGAAACATTAATTACAAGTGTTGGTGATCTGAAATTTAAGATTCAGTTTTGCAAACACTTTAAAAATTGTTTTTCCTGGAAAATATTGTTTCCTAAGATAATCCTTTATATAATACACTTTTAACAGTCACTGTCAAATGCTTTATTCATCGCTAGTATAACTTCACATACAGATCACTATCTGGCATTCAATCAAATTTAGTTTTCATGTTGAATGCCACCAAAATTGACCAAACCTGCATAGTCTGCACGAGGGGGGCGTAAGAGTTTGCGGTGATGCGGTTTTGCGGTAATTCTTATTTTAACTCACAGTATTGCGGTTTTTGAAACACTAAGCGGTTTGCGGTTATTACAACCTTTAGGTCTCGGTTTTCGGTGAAAAAAAGTACCTGCGGTAATGACACTCTTTAGAACGGTCAGCTTTCTGTTGTTTTGCAAGGGCGAGCCAAATGTTTTGCTTTACAACACATCAAGGTTTATTATATCAGTTTACAATAATTATTTAACTCTCTGGTTGGCAATTACGGCCTTTTCTAATACTGGATGTGATTAACCGTTTTGGCAAATGATGCCACCGTGAAATGCCAGATGATAGCTTGTACAGCCTCTTGTTCTTGTTGCTTTGATTCAATTCGCGACAATGGCAACTGAAGTCATCGAGGTTGCAACTGAAAGCGAAGAAGATGTGCGAAAAAATTCGATGCGGTTTGTGGTTTTTTGGCGTATCTCTGTGCGGTTTTGCGGTTTTCGGACCCCCCTTACACCCCCTCCTGCACATGCTGTCAGATAGTAGAAACAAAAACGATATTTGAACATTCTGGAATGTTACTGCTGCAGGATGTCTTTACCTTTGTGGACACAGCATCATCATTACTGAATAAACTTGGACAGAGATCCCGCAATCTCTCGCTGATGGCATCAGTAGAAGCACTATCACCTAGATAGCAGTTCATTAATGCTGAAATAAGAGAGCTGCAAATCTGTAGAAATAAAAATACAATTTTGAACCATATCCTGTTGTATTTCAGTATACAGAGGAACCTCGATTTAACAAAGTCGCTGGGGACCGGCCAAATTTGTTCGTTAAATGGAGGGTTCGTTATATCAAAAACCTCGATATAACGAAATTGAGGGGAAATGACCAAAATGTTCATTATATTGAGATCACAGTTAATGATTGATTTGTAACACAGGTGACTTCTGTGGAAATACTATAGTGCCAATGTCTGCCCTCGATTGAAAGGTTACTGTCTCCTTACCATACGGATTAAAGGATTTGCTGACTGTTGATCTGTTCAGCGTTTATCTTCTGTCGCGTGTTGACATTGTAATTCGCTATATCAAGGAATTCGTTATACCGAGGTTCGTTATATCGAGATTCTATTCCATACATTTTACTGTAATTTTGGCCGGGACGTAGAGTATCGTTCGTTCGTTATATCGAGGACTTCATTAAATAGAGGTTCGTTAAATTGAGGTTCCACTGTAAATGTACGGGTGTAAATTTCCTGCACAAGCTAGGGGACTTGTTGCAGCATCAGTTTTCCTTTTGTGACACGTCCATTTTTTGCAAAAAAGTTCTCTTGCAAGGACAAACTGTCCTCACTAAAACATAGAAATAAACCAATTATCTGCTTTGTGTGCACCACTTTGCATACTACCCCTGTAACATGCATCCTATGCAGACACAGGGAGGTGGGGCTGGGGGGTCTTGTCCCCACTTCAAGTCCTTTTGGTGTGTTCCAATCTAAGTAAGGTGACACAAGGGCAACAGGTCTGCTAAACTTTGCATCACAGTGGTGTATTACATAGCTGCAGTACTTGCTAGTTAACAGCAATGGCATGCCAGCAGGCAGTTGTAGAAGTGCAAGACTCTGTCAGTAAAATTTCCATTAGAACTGACTAAATATTAACAAGCATCTAACTTACTTCTTGCCCAGTAGCTACTAGGTCTCTAAATTTGATGTGTTTCAGACGTTCTCTTATCACCTGAAATTCCAACACAAAAAACCAAACATCAAGAAGCCAAGAACAGAATTCTATTCAGGACTCAATGTTAGAATGCCATTCAATGCCTAAGTACAATCTCCTTCTACATTTCTCAAAACATGTTGAGGTATTCCCAGGGTTGACGTTAAGCGCTGGCTGCTGGCAAAATTCGCCTGATTTTGGCGGGTAGGTGACTTAGTAAAGGACAACGTAAGGTTTTTAGGTTTGGGTTCCACACGTACAATCATTTGATATCTGAACCATATCGAACTGTCTATATGTAAATGAAAAGTTATGAATTAATTTCCGACTTCCTTGAGTATCATTGCCAGTAAAAAAACAAGTTAAGTAATTGGAATAAAATGTTACTTTGAGCACACGTTTGGCAGATTCTCTTTTCGTGTACTGCATCTGCAATCTTGTAAACATGAAACTTGGTAGCCCTGCATTCAAGGTGTTGCGAAAGGTTGGAGACGGAATTTTTCCAGGACTCTTGCAGAAAATGGTGGCCAGTTCATTGAAAATCTTAGCCGGGAGACTATCATTTTTCTTAGCTCCAATCCTGTATTCCTCTCCCAGTTTAAAGTAATTAGATAGACAAAAAGGAATTGGATTTCTACCCAAACTTTCCCAAACAGTACTTTTACAAAATTAAAAAAATGTCTTACTGTGTCAAGGTGAAATATCACATCCTCAACATTGTGCTCATTGAGAACTTGCCACAAGCACAGCGTCTCCAAAGAGCGGTCTATTAGGGACTTGAAATTAATGACGAAGGTTTTTTCTGCCTGAAGTGCTTCAGCTGATGCTAAAACAAAAAAAAAAAGGTACAACATTACTGCTCCTTTCAATAACATGCGGACTCTACAATTTAAAGCTGAACTGACAAATGCGTTTTTCACTACTGTCAATCAAATGTTTAGTGGCTCTTGCCAGCTTCTGACTATATTGTCTGAACTGTGCTCAATAATTTGATTACCGCATGCTCGGCAATAGTCAGAAGCTGTGAAAAGCCACCAAACATTTGATTGACAGTAGCGAAAAATGCATGTTGGTTGAGCCTTGAATTTTAGAGTCTGTACATTATTGAAGGGCACAGTAAAGGAAAAAGGAAAAATTCCAAAGTTAAATAAGCGCATGTGACATGACCATGTTTAGATGTAAATCAAGAACTGCTTATCACAGAATACAGTTCTGATTCACATTCCTTACGACATAGCATTGTCAAAGTTAACTGCGGATCCACTTGACCATCACCTCATTGATCTACAAGTACCTCAACAATGCCATGACAAAGTTCATGATCATTAACAGGACAGATGCACGAAAACTGATGCCAGTTCTTTAAATTGAGCAGATAGTTAATACTAAAATCTTACAGAACCTGTTCTCTTTTATGCTAAGGGAAAACATTTCTGTGATAACACTAACCTTGATGTGTTTGTTGGAGAAGGGACTGTGCACCAGCCATTGGAACTCTGGGGAAACTACAAGAAAAAACATTGACTTCATCTTTGCTTCATTTCATTATTATTTTAATGTCTTTTTGGATTTTGGATTTTAATCTTTTAAAATCTCAATAATTCATTTGCCAGTCACAGTGTTTGGGGTTGTTTTGACTTTAAATTGAAGGAAACCTGAAAATGGTAGTTTACTAAAAAATGACAAACACTCCAGAGAAAATAATAAACCATAAAGGAACAAGGATAGTGAAGGATGGAGAAGATTGACACGGATTGCAAACAATGAACTGTAGGCTAAATTTTTCAAGACAGTGACAATAACTGTAGCATAGTTATCTGCACATGCTTACAAGTGTTTATATTGTTACAGGTTCCCTGGCTCTTACATTGCTTTGCAGAAGGGGTACTTTTTCAGGTTAATAGCCCTTTTCACGGTTAACTTTGCTCATTTACATTACAATAAAATCTAGCATGTACGCGAGGCAATTTCGGGCTATTTTGTAGTTTTAGCCCGAAATTGCCTCGCATCCACGTTGGATTACATTGTAATGCAAATGAGAAAAATTAACCGTAAATAGGGCTATTGTTAAGAAAAAAAGTTTCTTTTCTGTATATATAACACCTTATCTGCATGTGTTTACAAGTATTGGCATTGTTACAGACAAGTTTTTACATTGTTACAATTGCCTGTCTTTTATATTGTTTTTGGGGAGGGTATTTTTTTTCTAATTAATATTTTCTATTAGGAAAAACTTTCTATTCTATATTCAAAAAAATGCTTTGTCAACAAAAATAGGAAGGTGAATAGCTTTGTTTTGCATCTTACAAGTGTAGATGGAGTATCTCATATACAAGGATGTATAATTAAATTTCTTTTAATTAATAATGTTTTATCATATGGCCAGACATGATGCCAAATAGTTTTTCTTCCATTTTTGAAACAAAATTTGAATTATTAACAGCATTAAACCAGTAAGGAGAATTAACAAACTGATATCTATTAGTTTCTCCTTACAATGTCAATACATCAACAAGCGATGAACGGATGAGAAGATACAATTAAACATTCTCACCCTCCTTCCAGGTTAGGAAGCATAAACCGCAGATTTTGTTCCATCCATGTTTGAAGCTGTCGCAATTTTTCTAAAATCCATCCAAGTTGCTCAACATTATGTACACTCCTTAACACTGGAGTTGGCTAAGCAGTAAAAACAATATTATTAATAAAAAAAGAAAGAAGGTTGTTACATGTAATATCTCTTTACTCTGTTTTCCCCCAAAAAACTTTTGTTTTGAAGTCTACAAAAATAGGTCAAGGTGAAGCAGTATCTGAGCTCCATAGAGGTTTTGCACGGCAGCCATGTTGCATGGCAGGAACAATGAAAATATTTTGCATAAGAAAGAAAATTTTTTCCCATAGGAAAAAGAATCTATTGTTACTGCCATGCAAAACCTCTATAACCCACACAGCCAGTGCTTCACTCTGATCTCCTTAGCATGAAGTGACTAGGAGTAATTCTTTCTCCCCTGGATGGAATGCTAGTCCACTGAAGGGTTACTCCAGCCTTAAATTCACCAGTACCCATTTATACATGTAGGTGAAGAGAGACACTGATAGGTCTTGTTTGTTGCCCATGAACACATTATTACAAATATAGTACTTTTTTTCAGTTTAACTATCGTAATAAATCTTAAGCCATCCACACACCACCTGCCTCGATTAGCCTTGCTATTTGCAGGTGGTGTGATATTTTGTATACTTAATGTAAGAAATAAAGATGTTGTTGTTGTTGTTGTGAAAAGCACAATACAAGGACACAGGCCAATGTGCCCAACTTAAATGAAGCAGCAAGAATGACAACATGGAATTAATGCTACCTAAACTTTACTTCCAAAATCAGAGCAAAGCAAGTTAGACCAAACTTCGTTTTTCGTGAAGTGTGCGGCTGTGACCAATTCAATTTGAGATGAACGAGTACTTTTAATAGAACTTTAAGTCTTATATTTATGTTTGTATATTAGTAGCTTGTGAACAATTACGCAATTCAAGTATTTTACTGTGATGTGATTTGTTAATAAACCAGACTATTATTACAGTCTATTATTATTATTATTATTATTTGTCTTCACAATATGGGATATTGGTAAATTATAGACCACTTTCAAGGTCATAGAATTCAAGGACTTTTCAAAAAGTTTTTTAATTCAGCGACTTCTCAGAAAATGCCAGAAACCTGTACACAGAATGTATGATGATATGACAATTGATTTTCATACATTTTTAAGGTAAATGTACCAGAAACAAAAGATGAAGAGTCAAGTCCAGGTCTCAAAACCTATTAAGACTCACACACTGCATCCAAATTTTACAATTTTTACCTGTTGTGGGTCTGATGGAAGAGGCATTAAGAAATCTTCAAAAACTAAATCTTGCATCCCAGAAAGTTCTACCAAAAATAAGACAACGTCCAATAATACAATAAAAAAGACATACACAGTCATGGCATAAGAGTCTGCAATGCAGGGCTCGAGACTAACGGTAGCCAACTAGCCACAGACTAGTAAAAATTCCATTTTGGCTAGTGGTTTTTGCGCTTCACTAGCCATTTTGGCTAGTGAAAAATATGTGAGCACTGGAGGCCCAGAGGAAACCAATTAAAAGTTAATTTCAAATTTGTCACACAAAGAAATTGAGTCAAAGTGTGCAGAATTGAAAACATTGGCTATAATACATATCAATTCAAGGCTGTGCTCTAGCAGCGCCTGGTCAGGTGACCAGCTTCCGTCTTTGGGCGACAAGAAAAAAGTATACCTAGTCGGCCGACAACCTCATTTTTAAGATTTAACTTAAAGATGAAAACAGTCTCACAATAATTTGTCTTCCCTTTTTGATTTCTTGTGTTGCATTGAAGTTAACAAGGCAAAATGGCTCAATTCAGAATGTTTAAATCCATCTGTCAAGTCAAAACAATCGGTCTTTCAATGACGCGGCCCAAAGGGCTCACTAGAATTTTTCTTAGAGCATACATAATTCATTGACCTAGACAAGAACTTTAATTTACTGAAATGTAAATTAAACAATTCACGGTTGATTGAAAATTTGAATGATGCCTTTATAATATTGATGCCTATGTTTGCAACTTGTAAATAAAGTTAAGATGGAACGAATTATTATGTTCACGAGAAATCGTGAATCAGCATTTTGAAGAAAGGAATGTTTTTTCGATGGTGAGTTGTAAAGTTCTGTCAGAATTTCTCGTTAAAGTTTTAATGTTGTGCGACGCCTATAATAATTATTACAACAGCTATGCCTATGGTTGCAATGTATAGAGTTAAGGTGTCCAGAACGAATTATTTTGTTCGCGAAAATTGTGAATCGGTATTTTGAAAGCAAATAACGTTTTGGCGTGCTAGTTCCGAAGTTTTGATCGCGGTTCTGTGAGAATCAAGGGTGCAAAAACTTTGTACCTGCCAGTTGTTCATACAAAGCATACTGCAAGCTACACAGGCTAGCATTTACTTGACTTGACGTGATGATGGATATAAGAGAATCTGGCTAGTGAAAAATTTATTTTGGCTAGTGAATCAAACCTGTCGCTAGCCACTGGGCTAGCAAGCTGAAAAGTTAGTCTCGAGCCCTGCAATGGTAATCCAACTTGAAGTACTTAATAAAAGAGTTTTAGTTTTCATTATGTAATCAGGAAAAGCAGATGTTGGAACTCCATTTAGTATATAGAGTCAAACAAGAGTCTCTACACAAGTCATGTGACCCATCATGGTAGTACTTAACTCCAGTTTCGTAGCATGAAGTGACTAAGAGTATTTCTTTTCACATGAAATGAAGTTGTAAAAACATTAAACTAGGCAGTGTAGTGTAGTAGAGAAGTTGACCTCGGGGCTGCCGAGAACAACATCAGCTAGCTGTCAGAACGGGATTTGAACTCGAGACCTAGGGATTTCAAATCCAGCACTCTAACCACTCGGTCACGTTGCCTCCATGCATCAAATTTATGGGCACATATATATACGTCTGGCTGGAGAGAGGCACTGTGAGAGTGCCACAGAACACAACACAATGTCATCAGCCTGGGCTCAAACCGGGACAGCTCAATCCCGAGTCAAGCAGAATAACCATCAGGCCACCATGCATTTTTGAGCACATAGGGTATAACTACATTATGTAAAGTTTCAAGATACATACTCTAATATTCTTGCCAAAGTAAATGCACAATCCATCATGTTTACTGGATCTTGTCACTTCAGCTCTCACAACTGCTTGCCCCATGCTACCATACTGAGGTGTTGACGTCACAAAACCAGGACTGCCGTAACCAGGCCTACCTGGGGAGGCTATGTAGCTACCTCCAAGGCCTGTACCAGTCTCAGTGGGATGGACTCCTGTACTGGCAGGAGAAGGGTGGTGGGACACTGATTCTCCATATTTGAAAAAAGCTCTTGTGGCCCACTCAGCAATCTAGATAATATTGACATATAGTTTATTGTGAATTTTTGCTCAATGTTATTGACCCTTTAATTTTGATTCAAGTGACTTAACACAAAAATTACCATGATTATAATACTTATTAACACCAACACTCTGTGACAGTGCTCACCTGCTGTTGGGATGCCTGTGCAGAGCAAGCCAAAACAAGACATGTTGCACATGCCTGGTCTTCCTGTACAAGTCATAAAATATAACATTAATACTATGACAGCCAAAAACATGAATGGATTATGCGAGCAAATGGAAGAAATATATTGCCAAATTGAGCTAGACCAGATCCCTCTTGTCTATTGTGCACTCTGTGACAAATTGCACATAGCATGTACATGCAAGAATGGTATAGTATACGTGCTAGCTTGAGCAGAGCTTAAATTTTACAACAGGAAAACTAAAAACCCTTGCTAAAAGTGGAGGAGTTTACACATACTTACATTCCAACCTCTGTGTGGTTTAGTAATTTTTTAAGAAACAGAAAACATGTTCCATGTTTCTATCAAGTTATAGAAACACGAGTGGAAGTTTGGGAGAATGAAAAATGCTGTGGGAACACGAGCCATAGGCACATATTTCCACAGCTTTTTTGAGTCCTCCAAAATTTTTACGAGTGTTACTATAACTGTATAGAAACATGGAGAACATGTCTTCTATTTCTTTTAGAAAACATAGTGATGAATAAAAGGGAAACCACTAGTCTACTTTGATCATCAAAATGTAAATTCTCTTTGCTTGCACCATCATTACGTCAACAGCTCAAATTCCATGTGAATAATTATGATCAAATGCACGTAACAAACAAATATGATACAAATTAAACATAACAAGTTAAGAATCCCAACTGGTGGGAGACTGGAGAGGGACATGGGGGGTTTCTGAACACCGCAACACCGCAAAAAAAAAATAACGAACACCGCATCACCGCAAGAAAGTCAACGAAACACCATCACCGCAAGTCCGCAACCTGTATTTTTAGCACCATGATTCGTTCATCTGCACTTGAAATAAAATAATACTTTTATACTCAACAATTTTCCAAAAAATAAACAGACCACAACGCTTTCATTGCCCACACATCTATACTGCTGATGCCCGTACTACTGAAATCATTTAGTTTTCTTGTTCTTGAGAAAAAACCTTGCGCGAACGAAGCGGACGAAGGAAAAGAGAAGAGGCGTTCACCCCAGGCTCTCTGCTTTAAATTAGCTCACTTTCTCCGGCCTGCCGACGCGACATCTCAATATATTTTGTGGCGGGTAGTTTTCGCCATCTTTTCCTTTGTTCATAGAAAAAAGTTCCGCAGTCAATAATACATACATTAGGCTTTGGCATTTGCAAAATTTCCAGGATTGTTTCTGTCCTCGCTCCTCCAGGTGTCTACAGGCAGAACCATGAGCTCACGGATTAACGAAGTCTGGCATGTTAAATTTAGGCCAAGTTAGGTTTGGAAAAGGTCAAACAAGAAAACCCCAGCACCGTGAGTAATTTCATTTCACCAAACACCGCAGCGTAAAAAACACAAACATCGCACACCGTAGGGTTTGAGATCACCGCAAACACCGCAAGTTGAGATTTTATTCACCGCATCACTGCATTAAAAAAAACACCAACACTGCAACACCGAAAATCCCCATGTCCCCCTCAGACTGACCAGTTGGCTATTTACAAAGCATGGAGGAGTTGAATTCGGGCCACCAAAGACAAGTCCATCCA
>JAHPZR010034537.1:0-27906 GCA_019787425.1 Platygyra sinensis
AACCTCCAACAAAGAAAATGAACCCAAGACATCTGTGGTGACTCGGTGGAAAAGGGAATTCACTGAGAGAAGAAAACGCAGAGAAATGTCGCCAACTCGAATGCAGCCTGAAAAACGCGAGCAGTCTCCGGAAACTCCCGAGTGGCAGCGAAGATTGGCAAACACGCGACGAACTCAACCGATAGTGGTGCCGAGAGGGCCGGTGGAGGATACCACAGACCAGGTCCCGAATTTTATGAAGGAGTTTGAGAGGAAAAAAAGAAAACTTGCCTCGCGGTAGGTGCTCTAAAATGTGCTTTCCATAGGTAAACTTTCGGGAAAATTGTCGAGTTTTGTATTCCAGTCGTGTGTGTGAATAGTAATCGCTTAATGACTGGCCCCACGGGAAACAGTGAGTTTTGTTTGCCCGAGACCCTGACCGGGAACATTAAGGTCGAGGGGAAACAAAACTCGCTGTTTCCCGCGGAGCCAGTCATTAAGTGTTTTGTTGTACCTCCCAAGTAGAAAAAAAACTGCGAAGATTTGTTTGCTTTACGCCGGCTGGCTAACAAGTTTGGCGCGGTTTTAAGGAGCACGAACTGATCACGTGCGAATCGAAAGTTCATGTTGTTGTTTCCCTAGGGAGTTAGTGTTTTGTTCGCCCCAGGGAGTTAGTGAGTTTTGACCCACGACACGTCACACGTTTTCCTCGAATCGGAAAACGTATTTGAGTTGAGAGGTATAACAATGCCACATGATTAAGAGGCTAACCTGCACCGTCCTTGACAGGGTTACCCTCTGATATACCTTAAAGTTCCACCATGATCAAATTCTCGATATCCATTTTTTTTATCTTGCCAAATTTCAATCTATTACTAACATTGCAACGCGCGTTTTTTTGGACCTTTATTTCCGAGAATTTAGCGCCGCCATTAAATTTCCTTGTTCCAATTCTTGGTTGAGAATTGGAGTAAATGATGTCATATTCTCAAAAATACCGCACGGATTGAAATCATAATAACAATTGGTACAGCAATTCGCACGAAGAAGAACAAAAACTTTGGCCCCTGTGTTCGTGCAATTTTCCACACTTAAGGACGGTGCCTACTCAATACAAAGGTTTTTGCGCCAAGTTAGGACCACACAGAAAAAGTAGATCTTTGTAAGGGCTATTGGAATCCACAAAGAAAAATAGGGTAGCACGCATTTTCGAAGATAATTAGCCTTGAATCTCAACAAAAATGCTGACATAGCATTTTTCTGAAAACGCGGGAAACGATATTTCCTCACAGATTTCCTTAGAATTCGCCTTTACATACAGGAAAGCAAACACACTTAAAAAGATCCATAAACTACATGGCAAATGGTAACATTAAAATCATTTTTGGTATGTTTGTAATAACAAAATCGTTGCAAAAGCACTTTTAGCGTCTCTGACAGCCTTCCTCTGGTTCAGCTAAAATACAGTCTAAATACCTTTTGCTCACAACCAGAAACTAATCACATGTTGAATAGGCTTGCCACTTCCATTTCGAAACAGAAAATGTAGGGGTAACCACGCGTTTTTTCAAGTTATTGATCTTTTTCAGAAAACTTTTATGGTGCCCGTTACATTTTTCCTGTCACCTCCCCAGTGAGTAAGACATTGGCGTTTCTGCGCGCGCACTACGCCATCTGCAGGTACATCTTTACAGTTGAACTTCAGCATGATTTTCGAAAGATAATATAGTTAGGTTTTCAGCTGGAAGACGTTAACAGTTAGTGGTTAGCGATATGCTGCTATTCTGGTGTTCCTGGTTTAAGTACAGGTTCAATTGATTCGGTCACCGAAGGCAAATTTTGCTTTAATTTTAGTTGTGTGCCTGGTGGCGTAGTTGATTGCGTCAAACCCCAGCGCGCGCGCGCTCTCAAACTATGGCTTGCGTGTTGCGCAGAACGTGTGCGCACTAACAAAAGTAGGCACCGTCCTTAACTTATTCTAATTTCAATCCGTCCGGTATTTTTGAGAATATGACGTCATTTTCTCCAATTTTCAACCAAGAGTTGGAACGAAGAAAATTAACGGCGGCCGTAGATTCACGGAAATAAAAGTCCAAAAAACGTGCGTTCTATAGAGTGTGTGCAGTGTCACGCAAAAAAAATAAAACAAAAAACCGTGCATTGAATGAAGTCAAAAAATTGAGATATTGTAAACGACAAACAAAGAAGACAGTTATCCAAGTTTAAGGTGTGTGCGTTCTCCCAAAGTTGAGAGTGTAAACATCTGGAACTTACTTTGGCTATTTAGTGGACCGATTATCGGAACCAATCAAAAAAAATATTTACAAAAGTACTTTTCCTGATACTTAAACTCCTAAAATGGCTAAATATCACGAGATAATTGTATATTTTTCGACAAACGCGATCGTAGGGTTATGTCACGCACCGCCGTAACTTCGAAATTCAAAATGCGCTGGTTTCCAAACGAAGGATGCTATTGAACTGGAAAGTTGTAAACAGCTATAAATTTGGTACCTCTTATGCCTGATGAGGATAAAACCTTTGGTGGCTTTTTTGTTTTGGATTTGAGAATTTGATGACGTCAGGTGCACACACTCTATACTTCGTTATAGATTGAAATTTGGCAAGATGTCCAGGGAAGACCTGTTGTGTACAAAAATGTAAAAAAATGTATATCGAAAATTTGATCATAGGGGCACTTTAAGCTCGGTTATTCAGGAAACCACAAGGGAGCTAATATGTAAAGCAACGTTTCCAATTGTCTGTCATTGCTTATTCTCACGGTTTAAACCTGAGTAATAGCGAGTCTTTCATAGCAAAACGTATGCCTTTGTAAACCTGGAGTACGTTCAATACATGTCATCAACGTGTCTCTCTTTCTTTGCAGAGGTTTCACCCGAAGCTGTGTGAGCCACTCGGTCTAAATACCTATTGATTAGCGCTCTTGTTAGTACAAATGAAATAAAGCTGACAGTTCATTTGCTTACATAGTTTTCCTATGTCCTTGCTTACAATCTCTTTTAGGACCAGGTCACGGCGATGCATGAGAACTGGTAATGAAAACCAGTCTCCTCTCTTTTACTCGTCCACCTGCGTGTTTACGCATGCGCGTATGTTGACTTGAGTGCTAGTTTAGAGCAAGGCAACAGGAAGACAATAAATACCACGTTAACATACATGTTTTCTTTTCTCTGCAGGAGGAAGAGGAAGCTACGTATAACCAAAAGAAAACAGCCAAAATATTGTTTATATTTTCAACCCTTTTGTTCTGCAAGAGTTTATGAGTTGAATTTAGTATAGAAGATTTCACAGATGAAGCGTTGATACATTTTTCTATGTAATTTCGAACGACACCTTTTCAGGAAGATAAATGATCTGGGAGGTTTGTAAATGAATGAGTACTGTTTTGACAAACATATTGAGAATAAAGGACAGTTGATAAGTTGTAAATTGATGATATTTTGGCGCGTCGAAAAATAAGAGGCTTTTTCATTTGTTATGATCAAATCGAGTTAATTATATCTGTTTTTACGTAACAGAAACGGCAGAGCTGTGCAAATTTACACGATATTTAAATGTTCAGATTTTTTCCTAATCTTTGCCCAAAAAGAGCAAATATATTTTTGTAGTATGAAATTGTATACATGCTATTTTTATTATAGCATTGGTCGCATTGGCCTGAAATAATTAATTCTGTGGGGAAGGCGAAGGTGAACGTCTTGACAATAGGATTATAACTTTACCACAATTGACCATGAAGTTCTTTTCTACAATGATGTCTGCAACTATGACTTTCAATTTTTCAGGCCAACGGGAAAAAAATCACAAAAAAGCGAAAAACATGACTTTGCGTTTTTTTACAACTTAAAAGATGTTAGTTACAATGCAGGGAAATATACAGGATTCATCTTTATAGAGCTTTTAATAACTTGCCTAAGAAAAAAAATCACATTTTAGAGTTAAATGAGCGACGTGTTCTAACCAATCAAAGCGAGTTGTGTTTTTGCCTTCAGCCAATCAGATGCGCGTTTTATGAGTGCTTATTTGTATTGCTCACTTTTCCCGCGCTTACCAACCGTTGCAAGTGTTTTTCCTGGAGCTTGGATTGGCTTATATAGTGACAAGCTTTGTGGTACTTTCATTGGACGGTTTAAAATATTTTGGCATGAGGTAGACATTTCTTTGTCGTTTTGAGCTGCGGTGGGACCAATAAGGAAAAAAATTCGCGCTTTTAGTGCTTTAACAGTAGCATTTACTGCCATAAGTTTTTAATGTATGTCAGGTGTGCTAGAAAATTATGGAGAGAAAGCAAACATTGTTTTAATGTAACTGAACGTTTTAGCTGTGCTAAGCGAAGCATTGGATAATTTTGAAAATTTAGATTATTTCTGGTAACTTTCCTTCCCTTTTGTATTACTGCATGTGATATTTTCAATTTATTACTGCGCCTGTTGCGGTTCAAAAGCCGTGTTCATCGTTGTCATTTCAACGAGTTATTTCAGAGAAAATTTTGAAAATAAAGTTGACGTCACGAATATTGATTGAGAATGTAATGAAATTATTGTGTACTTTTTCCTTTACGATGTTCCTTGCCCCAGCCTGAAATGTCGTTCGTGTTTTTATCCTTCACGCATTTTGCGCTATTTTGCATTGAAAATGTTTAGTACTGATAACTTTACCCTATCGATTGACTTCAAATGAAGGCTTTTCAGCAGTACTTCTAAGAGCTTCTGTAGTCATCCGAGTATGTTGCAGGAACCCTAGGGTGTAACCATTCAAATGAAAGTGTTTGAGCACTTCATTTGGTACAGTTTGTTTTGCGATTTTAAACATTTTAATGCTCATCTGTGAGTTGGAGGTCTGTATTAGGGACATTTTGTTAACTTTCTTTTTCGCGAAGGGAAACTTGAAACGAGAGATGACAGGAGTATTTCTTAAGTTTGGATTACATTAGCTCTTGAAACTTTCGTAAAACTAAAATATTTTCTCTTATACTAAATCAAATCTTAAGAGGCTCTATCAGTTTTTTGCAGTTTATGTAACAAAATTTGTTTCGATTACAGTATAGGCTCTCATTCCAGCCCCAGTTTCGGAGCCGGCCGGTGACCCGAGCCGACCCGAGAGAGGTGTTAGAATCAATCCCAGTTAGAGAACCAGTCAAATAAATAAATTGGGCATTACTGTGAGTGAAAAAGAGTGATTGACTTGCTCTTCTCGTCTCTTGATTTATGCCAGCATAGGCAGGTAATCTGTTTTGCTTTTCCTTTCGGACTTCATCTTTTCCACTTTTCTTTTCATCTTCGCCCCGTAATGTACCAGTCAAATCGAAGCTTAAACATCTCCCCCGGGCATACCCCGGGAATTTGACGCCTTTTCATGCCCGGGGGGGAGGGCATTTGATCACCACTCATAGGGGGTGGGGAATTTGATCGCTAGCCTCGATTTCATGTTACGAGTCGCGCTGATTTCACGTGGGTTGATATAAAATCCCAGCGGGGTCAGAACTTCATGTTAGCCCACATATCCATATATGGATAAGACATTCCATATATGGATAAGACAATATGAGAGTGTGTTCTATATGTGGGCTGGCATGAAGTTCTTGCCCACAGCGGAGACGGCAGAGACAAACTTTGATGAATGCAAAGGAAAAGATTGCGTATTCGAGGCGGATTGGTTGAAAACTAAAGGCCTACACAAGCTGTGTTCCGTATTTGAAGGTGTTTAAGAACGATTTACGTAGACATGTGTTGTCTAATAAACCATGTTTACATAGACCCTACGCAATAATGGCTGCCTTTAAATTATTCTTTTGTTCGTATTCAAAATAGCCTCACTAACATCGTTCGGGATAAGCGAATTCTTTACAATGTTTGTCTCAAAAACGAGGTTAGTGAGGCTAATTTAAATACGAGCAAAAGAATAATATAAAGGCGGCCATTTTTGCATATGGTCTATGCACAGCGACTAAAAAGTTAAAACAGTAATATGGTAATTTTTCCGGAGGTGGGGGTGTTTGAACAGCTTTTCGGCCCGGTGAAGGGGGAATAGTCCAGTTTCGAATTCGCCATGACAGCTGAATAAAAGCACTGACAACGCATTTGTACAGGGTTAAGGCCTCGACCTGAAAAAAATATGCATAAATACCGCCGGGAAGGTGCCACAAATTTGAAAATTAAACAATACACGGAGCTGTAAACAGGTCATCTCGCTGGAATCTGTGAATATGTTACTTTAGGTCTGTACAAATGCTTTGACAGGGGATGTTGAAGCTTCGATTTGACTGGTACATAATTCTAGGAAGCGTTGTGCTAACAACAGGCTTTGCCAAACGTGAACTACTAATTAAACAATACTTGCGTTCAATCCTGGACATACCGTAAGTGAGCAAGAGGCGTAAATTGCGGGGTATCGAAGAAAAACAGTTTTTTGAGTCTTCGAGGAAGTCTTTGGATAGATCAACGAAGATGGCACTGGATGGCCCACCCTGCAAGCACAGCCTCTTTTATCTCCTTTTGCTTTATTTTAAGAAAAGGCTCTGCTATGGCAAGCCAAGCATGACAAAGTGGGTTGAGTTGAAAATCACCTATCGAGTCTCAGTGATCGATGTGTGAGAATGAGAAATCACTGTGCGAGATTGGAAAATCACTACGTGAGATTAGAAAATCACTGTATGAGAAATTAAAATTGCTATACGAGAATAAAAAGATGTCATGCGAGATCATAAGTACCAATCGAGAATGAAAAACTGCCATGCGAGATTGAAATTAACTGTTGAGAATGAAAAATCGTTGTGTGAGAAAAAGAAATCACCATTCGAGATTATCGATTGGTTTTTTCTGAGCCGGTGATGCATAACCAGTCAGCGGAGAGTATTTTGGCGGTCAGTATAAAACATGGACTGCGGACTACGGACTACGGACTACGGACTGGGTATAAAACACGAAGAAAGCTTCTACATTGAATAAATTCTCGCACGAACGTTTCAGTCATAAATAGAAGCTATCTGTATAAATTATAGAAGTCTCATTTCCCGAAAGTTCCCGCTCATACAGGTTTAACCATGCTCAAGAGAAAATGATAGGATTTTCTCTTGCCATACTCGATTGCCGAAACAGAAATAGAAGACACTGAAAGTCACAAAATTGACGAGCTGTATGAATTTTCGAATGATTGAAGCCATGATTAAATGTTTTGAAAGATCAACAGTCGAGAGAATTGAGGAGAATTCGAACGACACGTCCCGCTGTTCATTTGTTCGATCATGTATTAAATAAATACACATACATACGGCCACGGCGAAATGAGGAACAAAAAGTTGATAAATAGAAGAAACGACATTACACAAGGATAGCAGCTCTGCACGCTTAATATCGCCTTGGAAAAGGAAGGGGAAAAAACGAAAAATAAATTTCTTACAACACAGGGTATTCGTATTTGGTCACCCACCCAAGTACTACTTTGTTGAGCAGACGAAACATGTTGCTGTCCTTGTGGTATAGTGACTCCACGGTGGAAGCATTGTTTTAAAATTTCTAAGACGAGAAAAGGTATCAAAAAGAGAAAAAATATATCTGATACTGCATGGCTGGGAAGTAGAGAATAAAAAGTTAGAGGAATATGCTTTGGTGATCGGACATGCGGCACTTTCGAAATAATTGCCTCGGTCTCTCGGACGAAGATAATTCGGCTCTCACGGACCGATAACTTTGTGAAGTGAATGTTTTCAACAGCCAGTTTTTATGAAACAGTGGTCACGTGGCCGAACGAGTGTGTGTGCCTGTGTGTGTACGAGCGGGAGTTCGAAGGGTACTTAGCATCTCCTACATGTACTGTCTTACCGGAATCGAAACTTTCCAAGAAAAGCAAGAATATTAAAATATGAAACTATATATCGCAGCCCTCACCTCCAATGCCGGCTATCTTGGGTGAGTCACTACATACCACAAGGACAGCAACATGCTTTCGTTCAGCTCAACAAAGTTAAGCCCCGTTCGCGCGCGGGGCAGTACCTGGGCTGCGGTGACCAACTACGAATACCCTGTGTTGTAAGAAATTATATTTTCGTTTTTTCCCCTTCCTTTTCCAAGGCGATATTAAGCGTGCAGAGCTGCCACCTTTGTGTAATGCTCGCTTTCTTCTAATTTATCAACTTTTGTTCCTCATTTCGCCGTCGCGCCGTATGTATGTGTTTATTTAATACATGATCCGAACACAAGAACAGCATGCAGGACGTGTCGTTCGAATTCTCCTCAATTCTCTCGAACTGTTGATCTTTCAAAACATTTAATCATGGCCTTCAATCATTCGAAAATTCATACAGCTCGTCAATTTTGTGTGACTTTCAGTGTCTTCTATTCTCTTTCGGCAATCGAAGTATGGACCAAGAGAAAATCCTATCATTTTCTCTTTGAGACATGGTTAAACCCCTGTATCTGTATGAGCGGGAACTTTCGGGAAATGAGACTTCTATAATTTCCATAACAGAATAGCTCTTTATTTATGACTGAAACGTTCGTGCCGAGAATTTATTCAATGTAGAAGCTTCTTCGTGTTTTATACCCAGTCCGTAGTCCGTAGTCAGTCCGTAGCCGCAGTCCATGTTTTTATACTGACCGCCCAAATACTCTCCGCTGACTGGTTATGCATCACCGGCTCAGAAGAAAACCAATCGATAATCTCGAATGGTGATTTCTTTTTCATCACACAAACGATTTTCATTCCAACAGTAAATTTCAATCCGCATGGCAGTTTTTCATTCTCGATGGTAATTATCGATCTCGCATGACATCTTTTATTCTCGTATAAGCAATTTTAATTTCTACTATACAGTGATTTCTAATCTCACGTAGTGATATTTCCAATCTACGCACACAGTGATTTCTCATTCTCACACATCGATCACTGAGACTCGATAGGTGATTTCAACTCAACCCACTTTTGTCATGCTTGGCTTAGCCATAACCTCTGCTTAACGCTTGCAGGGTGTGGATGTGGAAGGTCAAGTACGTGAACAATGGCGGGAATACCCTAATATTTCGCGGGAAATCACGCGTGTTTCTCGCGTGGCGCTTTTCCGAAAGCGCGGTTGCTGAGCCAAAAACAACATGGCTGCAGAACCTGCAGAATAAACAGCTGAGATGTGATAGAAAGTCTGATCTTGTTGACCGATTTGTTCTACTGTCTGAGTCATCATAGCCTATATTTGATTAAGATGTCGAGGGTAAGAGCAACACCCAGAAGGTCCTTTCTCCAAAGTTTTGTTGCATGCAAAAGCTCTTCAGCTTCAGACAGATTACAAAGAGAGTTCGAACTTGGCAATCGTGATGCTCCAGACAGTTTTAAAGGCACCGCATTCACTGCTTCCAAGAGAGGGTCTTTCTTTCAAGAGGCACCAAGGCTCCGGAATCAGTTCAGTGGCGATTTATTTCTGCAGTCGTACTTGAAAAGAGTCATTCCACAGGAGGTAGGGATGTGTTCGATTCAATATGGTCAGCTCCTTCAATATAAAAGTGTTTAATTTGTTGTTATCATTTTTATACTAAGATTATTTATTTTATTTGAATTGTCATGTGCTAACCACTTCAGTGAAGTGTGACAGTCAGTGCTGGACTGAAAAAAATAAAGTTTTTGCAGCCTGGTATTAAGACAATATTATTTAGTGACTTTTCTTGCTTAATTATTGATTATCATTTCTTATCTACATTCGAAGCTGACTCGATTGATCTATTTTAGGGGAAGACCCTATCCTTTTTTACTTCAAACTATAACATCCAGATTGCTTGAATATTTTTGACCACGTACATTGGTGCCATTAATACACCATTGTGCCAATGAAATATGCCCTTTCATGAGCAAGAGTGGACTAATCTTCCCCTTACCCACTCCCCCCTCTTTAACCCACTTATGGGCATCTCTGTCCCACCCCTGGATATTGAACAATAACAAAGCAGAACAAAATTCAACTGCCAGATTCCTGGGGCATATTGTAAAGAGGGTCCCCAATAGGTTTGGCGGGATGCGGGATTTGGCTTTTTTCCACGTTGATATTCGGGATTTGAGCTGAAAAAGGTGTGGGAAGCGGGAATTTCAGTTGCTAGTGGGAGCGGGATTTTGTGTTTTTATGGGGTTGGGATGCGAGATTGGCAAGGGAAACAGAGCGGGATACGGGATTTCAATTACACCGTGAAGCTAGCGAAAATGAACCCTTTGTGCGTATAGCTGTGTCTGGTTTCATATCCATAAGTACCAGGACCTAGCAACGGCTCTTCACCCTGTCAATGTATCCATTATCGCTTACCCTTCGTTAGTATCAGACCGTATGACAGCTTTGGGTAGTAATCTTTTGTACTGGTCTCTGGCATAAACGACATTTGCCCATTTCCGGCATTTAATTTGTGTTTGTAGAGTCTCGGTACTTTTGACCGCAGTGTCCTCAGCGTCTCCTCAGTTTCGATCTTTTCCAGTTTTTTCTAGTCTTTAAACCTTTTTACGAGCGCTGAGTGCTTTGTTGTGGTCAGTATGGCCACGCTGGATAGCGGTGACAGTAACTTACCGAACGAATCTGGAAACGAAGTATGCGACATTATAAATTGCGTCGCCGTTTATTATGAAAAGGGTACGAGCGGGAATGCCTTCGGAAAGAAAAGTTTCCGAGCAAAAGTTTCAAGGTACCTGACATCGCTTAACGAAAGCTTTGAAAGAAACTGTCGGGTATGTGAACTTATTAAACCTTATTTGTAGTTGACTTTTTAGACCTTGTAAGTCCTTTCATGGTGATACGCATGTATTCACGGTTTGTATCTAGTGAATCTGGTCTGATCTGGGGTGACCTTCATGCTCTCTGCTTTATGCTGTGACTGTTTATGATCGACCTGAAAAAGGTCTAGCTAACAGAAGTGAATAATGATATTTAAGATGCCTATCGTTAGGTGATCTACATCACGGCTTTTTGATTTTTGAATTTTTTCCCCTTTCGTTTTTATTTCTTTTCTTCTTGTTGCAGTGATTGACATTCTACTGGGCTTGCTTGCGGTTAAAAAAACTTTAAGGAAGCTTCATCAAGGCGGGCAATTTTTACCATAGAGTATAGCCAGGTGCAGTGGCAGGAAATTTGTTCTGAAATTTTTACTCAACTTTTTGAGCATTTTTGTACATATCTCTGGCTCCATTAAGCCGATCACTCTGATCTGGGTATCATTGGAAAGATCTTTTCCTCCTGCAAAAGTTGAGTTGATGACATCAGAAGTGGAAGAAAGGCCAAAGCTGGTCACTGCCGGTCACGGCCGGTTACGGCCGGCACGGGAGTCAATGGGTTAAGAAGAAACATGATACAGCAAAACAGGATTAGGGACCATTGAGCTAGCACCCGATTGAATGTCAGACGCACAAACTAACACACATCTTCAAATACTCAGCTGATTTTGTTCCAAAACACCAGGACTAGGAATATGATAGTAGACAATCTCTTTCTTTAACTAATACGTTAAAAAATAACAAAATAGCGAAACGTTTAAAGAACAAAACGCAAAAATAATTTCTTGTTACTTATCTGCTACCCATTGCATACAGGTAGGCCTTTCATTGTCGTTTCTGTGAATTGTTTACTTTTGTTAAGTTTCCGCTTTAATTATTATTTAACAAATTAAAAATTAACGCAAAGTGGGTGGGATCGGGATTCCCAAGTGAAAAAGGGCGAGATGGCAGGATTAACGGGAAAAAATGGGTGGGAAAGCGGGATTTGACAAGCCTATTGTGGACCCTCTGTAAAACATGGACTGGAGTAGATTTGTAAAACATGGACTGGACTGGATTTGTAAAACATATATTTTTAATACATGGACTGGGCTGGATTTGTAAAACATGGATTTGAAAACAAATAATTTGCTTGGGAAAATCAGGTGGTCACACCTTAGGCTAATTTTATTTGGACTCAGTACCTGCACCCTAAGAAAGTTTTTGTGGTGATTACATCTTACTGTCGATTGCTACCGTTTTGTTGAAAGAGATTAAATTTTCCCACCCTTTGCAATGCAGGTTCTTCGTTTGTTATCCATTTTCCTCTTTCCCTTTACAAAAAAACGTTCTATCCAGGATGCCCAGAAGTGGAAAAATTGGTTGACCTTTGACCAAAATAATTTTGCATAATTTAAAAAGAGCGTGAAAGTTTGCATTCCGCGGGTAGAGATGGCGGCGTTTAAGGTTCATCGAGGTTACCGAAACCACATTTACAATTTTTGTTGCTGTTATTGCTTCTTTGTTTTGTTCCAATTTGTCAATTTCCATACTAAGATTGTCAATAGACAGACCAAGTGCGTTAGTACTATGAGCATCAATTTAAACCCACAAAAGATGCAGAAAAATAAGCGGAAAACCCAAGCTAAAGAAAATGATTTACAACAGCATTTAGGGGCCAAGCGAAGGTTTTTAAGGTTCATTCAGCCTGTGGTTTACCCTCACGAAGGCAATCAGAGTGATTACCTCTTCTACTGTACAGTTGATGACCACTTTATTGAGAAAGTTTAATTTCTAACATGTTCAATTATCAACCTTGTTTTCCCTGAAATGAAATGACTGCATGATATACAGTAAATTGTATTTATTCATGAACAGCGTAAAAAGGTATTTTGGTCGGGATAATGACAAAGGAAGTGAGAGAGAGTAAAAAGGTGATGTAACAATACAAAGCTCAAATAACCTTATAAAGGACGATAAAAGGGCGCTGAACTGGTATAAGAATGAAGTTTACAAATAAATTGTTTGCATTTGTTTCCTTTTCCAAATAGATTTTCTTACAAATCCATGTTTTATAAATCAAGTCCAGTCCATGTTTTACAAATCCAATCCATGTTTTACAAATCCAATCCAGTCCATGTTTTACAATATGCTGATTCCTGGCTGATATTTGGACACATTTGTTTTGTTTTGCCAGACACAAGATTTACTTCAGTGAAAACTGTACTTTAATGTTTTGCATGCACCATCTACAGGATCTAGTAAAATTTAGCATTGGAAAATTGTCACTTCACCTTCACCTATCCTTTTCGTGCATCGTGGCACGTAGGGCCTCCACAGAGCTTTTCCACTCCTCTTGATTGGTTGCTGCAGTCCGCACCTCCTCCCACTACCTCCAGCCTGTCTCTTGCCTTTCTTTCTCTACTGTACGTGCAAAACAGTGACTGAACTCACTATATTATATCACGTGTTGTGGATGATCTCACAGTGAGTTGTTGTTACTATTCTCCCAATAAGGTTCCTACAAAAGCTACTTTCTTTATTTTCATTTTACATGTATGTTTGAAAATGGTTCATTTAGTTCTGGTTTGTTCTTGTTTTCAACCTAAGATTTTACATGAAATCTGGCCAGACTTAGAACATTTTGGACACAGAGTGGCGACTGATGTCTACTCCATGGGACAAGAATGTGAACTGCAGCCCCCAAAACTAGAGCATTTTGATGCATGGGGCAGAAGAGTAGACAATATTCAGACTTGCAAGGGATGGAAACAGTTACATGATGTGTCAGCAGAAGAAGGGCTGAATGAACCTTAAAAACCTTCGCTTGGCCCCTAAATGCTGTTGTAAATCATTTTCTTTAGCTTGGGTTTTCCGCTTATTTTTCTGCATCTTTTGTGGGTTTAAATTGATGCTCATAGTACTAACGCACTTGGTCTGTCTATTGACAATCTTAGTATGGAAATTGACAAATTGGAACAAAACAAAGAAGCAATAACAGCAACAAAAATTGTAAATGTGGTTTCGGTAACCTCGATGAACCTTAAACGCCGCCATCTCTACCCGCGGAATGCAAACTTTCACGCTCTTTTTAAATTATGCAAAATTATTTTGGTCAAAGGTCAACCAATTTTTCCACTTCTGGGCATCCTGGATAGAACGTTTTTTTGTAAAGGGAAAGAGGAAAATGGATAACAAACGAAGAACCTGCATTGCAAAGGGTGGGAAAATTTAATCTCTTTCAACAAAACGGTAGCAATCGACAGTAAGATGTAATCACCACAAAAACTTTCTTAGGGTGCAGGTACTGAGTCCAAATAAAATTAGCCTAAGGTGTGACCACCTGATTTTCCCAAGCAAATTATTTGTTTTCAAATCCATGTTTTACAAATCCAGCCCAGTCCATGTATTAAAAATATATGTTTTACAAATCCAGTCCAGTCCATGTTTTACAAATCTACTCCAGTCCATGTTTTACAGAGGGTCCACGATAGGCTTGTCAAATCCCGCTTTCCCACCCATTTTTTTCCCGTTAATCCCGCCATCTCGCCCTTTTTCACTTGGGAATCCCGATCCCACCCACTTTGCGTTAATTTTTAATTTGTTAAATAATAATTAAAGCGGAAACTTAACAAAAGTAAACAATTCACAGAAACGACAATGAAAGGCCTACCTGTATGCAATGGGTAGCAGATAAGTAACAAGAAATTATTTTTGCGTTTTGTTCTTTAAACGTTTCGCTATTTTGTTATTTTTTAACGTATTAGTTAAAGAAAGAGATTGTCTACTATCATATTCCTAGTCCTGGTGTTTTGGAACAAAATCAGCTGAGTATTTGAAGATGTGTGTTAGTTTGTGCGTCTGACATTCAATCGGGTGCTAGCTCAATGGTCCCTAATCCTGTTTTGCTGTATCATGTTTCTTCTTAACCCATTGACTCCCGTGCCGGCCGTAACCGGCCGTGACCGGCAGTGACCAGCTTTGGCCTTTCTTCCACTTCTGATGTCATCAACTCAACTTTTGCAGGAGGAAAAGATCTTTCCAATGATACCCAGATCAGAGTGATCGGCTTAATGGAGCCAGAGATATGTACAAAAATGCTCAAAAAGTTGAGTAAAAATTTCAGAACAAATTTCCTGCCACTGCACCTGGCTATACTCTATGGTAAAAATTGCCCGCCTTGATGAAGCTTCCTTAAAGTTTTTTAACCGCAAGCAAGCCCAGTAGAATGTCAATCACTGCAACAAGAAGAAAAGAAATAAAAACGAAAGGGGAAAAAATTCAAAAATCAAAAAGCCGTGATGTAGATCACCTAACGATAGGCATCTTAAATATCATTATTCACTTCTGTTAGCTAGACCTTTTTCAGGTCGATCATAAACAGTCACAGCATAAAGCAGAGAGCATGAAGGTCACCCCAGATCAGACCAGATTCACTAGATACAAAACCGTGAATACATGCGTATCACCATGAAAGGACTTACAAGGTCTAAAAAGTCAACTACAAATAAGGTTTAATAAGTTCACATACCCGACAGTTTCTTTCAAAGCTTTCGTTAAGCGATGTCAGGTACCTTGAAACTTTTGCTCGGAAACTTTCTTTCCGAAGGCATTCCCGCTCGTACCCTTTTCATAATAAACGGCGACGCAATTTATAATGTCGCATACTTCGTTTCCAGATTCGTTCGGTAAGTTACTGTCACCGCTATCCAGCGTGGCCATACTGACCACAACAAAGCACTCAGCGCTCGTAAAAAGGTTTAAAGACTAGAAAAAACTGGAAAAGATCGAAACTGAGGAGACGCTTGAGGACACTGCGGTCAAAAGTACCGAGACTCTACAAACACAAATTAAATGCCGGAAATGGGCAAATGTCGTTTATGCCAGAGACCAGTACAAAAGATTACTACCCAAAGCTGTCATACGGTCTGATACTAACGAAGGGTAAGCGATAATGGATACATTGACAGGGTGAAGAGCCGTTGCTAGGTCCTGGTACTATGGATATGAAACCAGACACAGCTATACGCACAAAGGGTTCATTTTCGCTAGCTTCACGGTGTAATTGAAATCCCGTATCCCGCTCTGTTTCCCTTGCCAATCTCGCATCCCCAACCCCATAAAAACACAAAATCCCGCTCCCACTAGCAACTGAAATTCCCGCTTCCCACACCTTTTCAGCTCAAATCCCGAATATCAACGTGGAAAAAAGCAAATCCCGCATCCCGCCAACCTATTGGGGACCCTCTTTACAATATGCCCCAGGAATCTGGCAGTTGAATTTTGTTCTGCTTTGTTATTGTTCAATATCCAGGGGTGGGACAGAGATGCCCATAAGGGGTTAAAGAGGGGGAGTGGGTAAGGGGAGAGATTAGTCCACTCTTGCTCATGAAAGGCATATTTCATTGGCACAATGGTGTATTAATGGCACAATTGTACGTGGTCAAAAATATTCAAGCAATCTGGATGTTATAGTTTGAAGTAAAAAGGATAGGGTCTTCCCCTAAAATAGATCAATCGAGTCAGCTTCGAATGTAGATAAGAAATGATAATCAATAATTAAGCAAGAAAAGTCACTAAATAATATTGTCTTAATACCAGGCTGCAAAAACTTTATTTTTTCAGTCCAGCACTGACTGTCACACTTCACTGAAGTGGTTAGCACATGACAATTCAAATAAAAATAAATAATCTTAGTATAAAAATGATAACAACAAATTAAACACTTTTATATTGAAGGAGCTGACCATATTGAATCGAACACATCCCTACCTCCTGTGGAATGACTCTTTTCAAGTACGACTGCAGAAATAAATCGCCACTGAACTGATTCCGGAGCCTTGGTGCCTCTTGAAAGAAAGACCCTCTCTTGGAAGCAGTGAATGCGGTGCCTTTAAAACTGTCTGGAGCATCACGATTGCCAGTTCGAACTCTCTTTGTAATCTGTCTGAAGCTGAAAGAGCTTTTGCATGCAACAAAACTTTGGAGAAAGGACCTTCTGGGTGTTTGCTCTTACCCTCGGACATCTTAATCAAATATAGGCTATGATGACTCAGACAGTAGAACAAATCGGTCAACAAGATCAGACTTTCTATCACATCTCAGCTGTTTATTCTGCAGGTTCTGCAGCCATGTTGTTTTTGGCTCAGCAAACCGCGCTTTCGGAAAGCGCCACGCGAGAAACACGCGTGATTTCCCGCGAAATATTAGGTATTCCGCCATTGTTCCGTGTCGTTCGAATTCTCCTCAATTCTCTCGACTGTTGATCTTTCAAAACATTTAATCAGGCTTCAATCATTCGAAAATTCATACAGCCCCTCGTCATTTTTGTGACTTTCAGTAGTCCTTACTATTTCTGTTTTCGGCAATCCGAGATATGGCTAAGAGAGAACTCCTATCATTTTCCATCATTGAGCCATGGTTAAAACCTGTATGCAGCGGCCGAACTTTCGGGCGAAATGAGACTTCTCTATAATTATACAAGATAGACTTCCTATTTCATGACTGTAAACGTTCGTAGACGAGAATTTATATTCAACTAGTAGCAAGCTTCCTTACGGGGCTGTTTTATACCCAGCTCCGCTAATCCACTGTAGTCAGTCTTCCCGTAGTCCGCGCAGTCCATGTTTTATTACTGGGGGGGGGGGGGGGGGGCACCGCTCAAAACTACTCCTCCGCTGACTGGTTATAGCATCCACCGGCCTCAGAACAAAACCAATCGATAATCTCGAATGGAGATACCCCCGCAATTTACGCCTCTTGCTCACTTACGGTATGTCCAGGATTGAACGCCAGTATTGTTTAATTAGTAGTTCACGTTTGGCAAAGCCTGTTGTTAGCACAACGCTTCCTAGAATTATGTACCAGTCAAATCGAAGCTTCAACATCCCCTGTCAAAGCATTTGTACAGACCTAAAGTAACATATTCACAGATTCCAGCGAGATGACCTGTTTACAGCTCCGTGTATTGTTTAATTTTCAAATTTGTGGCACCTTCCCGGCGGTATTTATGCATATTTTTTTCAGGTCGAGGCCTTAACCCTGTACAAATGCGTTGTCAGTGCTTTTATTCAGCTGTCATGGCGAATTCGAAACTGGACTATTCCCCCTTCACCGGGCCGAAAAGCTGTTCAAACACCCCCACCTCCGGAAAAATTACCATATTACTGTTTTAACTTTTTAGTCGCTGTGCATAGACCATATGCAAAAATGGCCGCCTTTATATTATTCTTTTGCTCGTATTTAAATTAGCCTCACTAACCTCGTTTTTGAGACAAACATTGTAAAGAATTCGCTTATCCCGAACGATGTTAGTGAGGCTATTTTGAATACGAACAAAAGAATAATTTAAAGGCAGCATTATTGCGTAGGTTCTATGTAAACATGGTTTATTAGACAACACATGTCTACGTAAATCGTTCTTAAACACCTTCAAATACGGAACACAGCTTGTGTAGGCCTTTAGTTTTCAACCAATCCGCCTCGAATACGCAATCTTTTCCTTTGCATTCATCAAAGTTTTGTCTCTGCCCGTCTCCGCTGTGGGCAAGAACTTCATGCCAGCCCCACATATAGAACACACTACTTCATATTGTCTTATGCCATATAATGGAATGTCTTATCCATATATGGATATGTGGGCTAGCATGACAAGTTCTGACCCCGCTGGGATTTTTATATCAACCCACGTGAAATTCAGCGCGACTCGTAACATGAAAATCGATGGCTCGAGATCAAATTTCCCCAACGCCCTATGAGTGGTGATTCAAATGCCCTCCCCCCCGGGCGTGGAAAAGGGCGTCAAAATTCCCGGGGTATGCCCGGGGGAGATGTTTAAGCTTCGATTTGACTTGTACACTTCGGGGCCAAAGATGAATAAGAAAAGTTGGAAAAAGATGAAAATCCCAAAGGAAAAGCGAAACAGATTAACCTGCCTATGCTGGCATAAAATCAAGAGACGAGAAGAAGCAAGTCAATCACATCTTTTTCACTCACAGTAATGCCCAATTTATTTATTTGACTGGTTCTTCTAACTGGGATTTGATTCTAAACACCTCTCTCGGGTCCGCTCGGGCCCACCGGCCGGCTCCGAAAACTGGGGGCGCGGAATGAGAGGCCTATAACTGTAATCGAAACAAATTTTTGTTACACAAAACTGCAAAAAACTGATAGAGCCATCTTAAGATTTGATTTAGTATAAGAGAGAAAATATTTTGCGTTTTAGCGAAAGTTTCAAGAGCTAATGTAATCCAAACTTAAAGAATACTGTCCCGTCCATCTCTTCGTTTCAAGTTTCCCTTCGCGAAAAAGGAAAGTTAACAAAAATGTCCCCCCTAATACAGAGACCTTCCAACTTCACAGATGAGCATTTAAAATGTTTAAAAATCGCAAAACAAACTGCTACCAAATGAAGTGCTCAAACACTTTTCAATTTGAATGGTTACACCCTAGGGTTCCTGCAACATCCTCCGGATGACTAAAAGAAGGCTCTTTAGCAGTACTCTGCGAAAAGCCTTCATTTGAAGTCAATCGATAGGGTAACAGTTTTCAGTACTAAACATTGTCAATGAGCAAAAATAGGCGCAAAAAATGCTGTGAAGGATAAAAAAACCACGAAACGACATTTGCAGGCTGGGGCAAGGAACATCGTAAAGGGAAAAAAGTACACAATAATTTCATTTACATTCTCAATTCATATTCGTGACGTCCCAACTTTTATTGTCAAAAATTTTCTCTGAAATAAGCGTCGTTTGATTTATATGACAACGATGAACCCACGGCTTTTGAACCGCAACAGAGCGCAGTAATAAAAATTGAAAATATCAACAATGCAGTAATCCAAAAGGGAAGGAAAGTTACCAGAAATAATCTAAATTTTCAAAATTATCCAATGCTTCGCTTAGCACAGCTAAAACGTTCAGTTACATTAAAACAATGTTTGCTTTCTCTCCATAATTTTCTAGCACACCTGACATACATTAAAAACTTATGGCAGTAAATGCTACTGTTAAAGCACTAAAAAGCGCGAATTTTTTTCCTTATTGGTCCCACCGCAGCTCAAAACGACAAAGAAATGTCTACCTCATGCCAAAATATTTTAACCGTCCAATGAAAGTACCACAAAGCTTGTCACTATATAAGCCAATCCAAGCTCCAGGAAAAACACTTGCAACGGTTGGTAAGCGCGGGAAAAGTGAGCAATACAAATAAGCACTCATAAAACGCGCATCTGATTGGCTGAAGGCAAAAACACAACTCGCTTTGATTGGTTAGAACACGTCGCTCATTTAACTCTAAAATGTGATTTTTTTTCTTAGGCAAGTTATTAAAAGCTCTATAAAGATGAATCCTGTATATTTCCCTGCATTGTAACTAACATCTTTTAAGTTGTAAAAAACGCAAAGTCATGTTTTTCGCTTTTTTGTGATTTTTTTCCCGTTGGCCTGAAAAATTGAAAGTCATAGTTGCAGACATCATTGTAGAAAAGAACTTCATGGTCAATTGTGGTAAAGTTATAATCCTATTGTCAAGACGTTCACCTTCGCCTTCCCCACAGAATTAATTATTTCAGGCCAATGCGACCAATGCTATAATAAAAATAGCATGTATACAATTTCATACTACAAAAATATATTTGCTCTTTTTGGGCAAAGATTAGGAAAAAATCTGAACATTTAAATATCGTGTAAATTTGCACAGCTCTGCCGTTTCTGTTACGTAAAAACAGATATAATTAACTCGATTTGATCATAACAAATGAAAAGCCTCTTATTTTTCGACGCGCCAAAATATCATCAATTTACAACTTATCAACTGTCCTTTATTCTCAATATGTTTGTCAAAACAGTACTCATTCATTTACAACCTCCCAGATCATTTATCTTCCTGAAAAGGTGTCGTTCGAAATTACATAGAAAAATGTATCAACGCTTCATCTGTGAAATCTTCTATACTAAATTCAACTCATAAACTCTTGCAGAACAAAAGGGTTGAAAATATAAACAATATTTTGGCTGTTTTCTTTTGGTTATACGTAGCTTCCTCTTCCTCCTGCAGAGAAAAGAAAACATGTATGTTAACGTGGTATTTATTGTCTTCCTGTTGCCTTGCTCTAAACTAGCACTCAAGTCAACATACGCGCATGCGTAAACACGCAGGTGGACGAGTAAAAGAGAGGAGACTGGTTTTCATTACCAGTTCTCATGCATCGCCGTGACCTGGTCCTAAAAGAGATTGTAAGCAAGGACATAGGAAAACTATGTAAGCAAATGAACTGTCAGCTTTATTTCATTTGTACTAACAAGAGCGCTAATCAATAGGTATTTAGACCGAGTGGCTCACACAGCTTCGGGTGAAACCTCTGCAAAGAAAGAGAGACACGTTGATGACATGTATTGAACGTACTCCAGGTTTACAAAGGCATACGTTTTTGCTATGAAAGACTCGCTATTACTCAGGTTTAAACCGTGAGAATAAGCAATGACAGACAATTGGAAACGTTGCTTTACATATTAGCTCCCTTGTGGTTTCCTGAATAACCGAGCTTAAAGTGCCCCTATGATCAAATTTTCGATATACATTTTTTTACATTTTTGTACACAACAGGTCTTCCCTGGACATCTTGCCAAATTTCAATCTATAACGAAGTATAGAGTGTGTGCACCTGACGTCATCAAATTCTCAAATCCAAAACAAAAAAGCCACCAAAGGTTTTATCCTCATCAGGCATAAGAGGTACCAAATTTATAGCTGTTTACAACTTTCCAGTTCAATAGCATCCTTCGTTTGGAAACCAGCGCATTTTGAATTTCGAAGTTACGGCGGTGCGTGACATAACCCTACGATCGCGTTTGTCGAAAAATATACAATTATCTCGTGATATTTAGCCATTTTAGGAGTTTAAGTATCAGGAAAAGTACTTTTGTAAATATTTTTTTGATTCGGTTCCGATAATCGGTCCACTAAATAGCCAAAGTAAGTTCCAGATGTTTACACTCTCAACTTTGGGAGAACGCACACACCTTAAACTTGGATAACTGTCTTCTTTGTTTGTCGTTTACAATATCTCAATTTTTTGACTTCATTCAATGCACGGTTTTTTGTTTTATTTTTTTTGCGTGACACTGCACACACTCTATAGAACGCACGTTTTTTGGACTTTTATTTCCGTGAATCTACGGCCGCCGTTAATTTTCTTCGTTCCAACTCTTGGTTGAAAATTGGAGAAAATGACGTCATATTCTCAAAAATACCGGACGGATTGAAATTAGAATAAGTGAAGGACGGTGCCTACTTTTGTTAGTGCGCACACGTTCTGCGCATCACGCAAGCCATAGTTTGAGAGCGCGCGCGCGCTGGGGTTTGACGCAATCAACTACGCCACCAGGCACACAACTAAAATTAAAGCAAAATTTGCCTTCGGTGACCGAATCAATTGAACCTGTACTTAAACCAGGAACACCAGAATAGCAGCATATCGCTAACCACTAACTGTTAACGTCTTCCAGCTGAAAACCTAACTATTATCTTTCGAAAATCATGCTGAAGTTCAACTGTAAAGATGTACCTGCAGATGGCGTAGTGCGCGCGCAGAAACGCCAATGTCTTACTCACTGGGGAGGTGACAGGAAAAATGTAACGGGCACCATAAAAGTTTTCTGAAAAAGATCAATAACTTGAAAAAACGCGTGGTTACCCCTACATTTTCTGTTTCGAAATGGAAGTGGCAAGCCTATTCAACATGTGATTAGTTTCTGGTTGTGAGCAAAAGGTATTTAGACTGTATTTTAGCTGAACCAGAGGAAGGCTGTCAGAGACGCTAAAAGTGCTTTTGCAACGATTTTGTTATTACAAACATACCAAAAATGATTTTAATGTTACCATTTGCCATGTAGTTTATGGATCTTTTTAAGTGTGTTTGCTTTCCTGTATGTAAAGGCGAATTCTAAGGAAATCTGTGAGGAAATATCGTTTCCCGCGTTTTCAGAAAAATGCTATGTCAGCATTTTTGTTGAGATTCAAGGCTAATTATCTCGAAAAAATGCGTGCTACCCCTATTTTTCTTTGTGGATTCCAATAGCCCTTACAAATATCTACTTTTTCCGCGTGGTCCTAACTTGGCGCAAAAACCTTTGTATTGAGTAGGCACCGTCCTTAAGTGTGGAAAATTGCACGAACACAGGGGCCAAAGTTTTTGTTCTTCTTCGTGCGAATTGCTGTACCAATTGTTATTATGATTTCAATCCGTGCGGTATTTTTGAGAATATGACATCATTTACTCCAATTCTCAACCAAGAATTGGAACAAGGAAATTTAATGGCGGCGCTAAATTCTCGGAAATAAAGGTCCAAAAAAACGCGCGTTGCAATGTTAGTAATAGATTGAAATTTGGCAAGACAAAAAAATGGATATCGAGAATTTGATCATGGTGGAACTTTAAGGTATATCAGAGGGTAACCCTGTCAAGGACGGTGCAGGTTAGCCTCTTAATCATGTGGCATTGTTATACCTCTCAACTCAAATACGTTTTCCGATTCGAGGAAAACGTGTGACGTGTCGTGGGTCAAAACTCACTAACTCCCTGGGGCGAACAAAACACTAACTCCCTAGGGAAACAACAACATGAACTTTCGATTCGCACGTGATCAGTTCGTGCTCCTTAAAACCGCGCCAAACTTGTTAGCCAGCCGGCGTAAAGCAAACAAATCTTCGCAGTTTTTTTTCTACTTGGGAGGTACAACAAAACACTTAATGACTGGCTCCGCGGGAAACAGCGAGTTTTGTTTCCCCTCGACCTTAATGTTCCCGGTCAGGGTCTCGGGCAAACAAAACTCACTGTTTCCCGTGGGGCCAGTCATTAAGCGATTACTATTCACACACACGACTGGAATACAAAACTCGACAATTTTCCCGAAAGTTTACCTATGAAAAGCACATTTTAGAGCACCTACCGCGAGGCAAGTTTCTTTTTTTCCTCTCAAACTCCTTCATAAAATTCGGGACCTGGTCTGTGGTATCCTCCACCGGCCCTCTCGGCACCACTATCGGTTGAGTTCGTCGCGTGTTTGCCAATCTTCGCTGCCACTCGGGAGTTTCCGGAGACTGCTCGCGTTTTTCAGGCTGCATTCGAGTTGGCGACATTTCTCTGCGTTTTCTTCTCTCAGTGAATTCCCTTTTCCACCGAGTCACCACAGATGTCTTGGGTTCATTTTCTTTGTTGGAGGTTTGTACGCCATTGACAACTCGTTGTTTTCGTTTCTCTGCCAGTTCTCTCTTCCAGGCTGGAACGGCAGGCTCGTTTGAAGTATGGGTCTGGTGCGGCTGATCTGCGAACAGAAAGTGGATACTTCATGTTACATTGGACACGTGACCGCATGATTTGGCTTTAAGGCTACGTTTACACGCACGCGGTTTCCAATCGAAACGGTTTCATGACCTGGAAACCGCAACGAAAACGACACGGTTTCGAAGAGTTTACACGGAACCTATCCAACCGTTTATATCAAGGCGATCTCGTTCTCGGGCCTCGTTCTCTCGTTCTCACGCATAAAATTGGTCAGGCAATCTTTCACCGCGTTCTCGGTCATGGGAAGTTTGCTGTAATTTGGGCCCAAATGAACAGTAATTGCTCTCGTTACTCTTCTTATTATTAGGGAAACACATGCTCGAGAGAGACCAAAAGCGTTTGCTGTTTCCTCGAGTCGTTCTTCGTCTGGCAAATAATACAGAGTCAAGGCCACCTGTGTTTCTTCCGTATCAACAACAACAACAACAACAACATCTTTTATTTAAACACGGTTGGTATTGAAGCTAATATAGCTTATGGGGCCGTGTGAAAAATGTTAAAAAAATACAATAATAAAAAATTGAATGTATTCCGATTGAGTGTATTTCGAATGTATTTCGACGAAAAAGTCAACATTTCAAGACATCTATGTCTGTTATTGCGGTATATCTCGGTTTAAAGAAAGTAAAATACACGAAAGCTGTAAAAGCAAAGCGCTGCACTCCGTGCGAGGTTTACCATATTTGCTTCGCGAGCCAGACCGTTTTTAAATCGTTGCGGTTTCGCCGTTTACACGACCAATGAAACCGTATCGTTTTGAAAACGCTCCACTTTTGAAAGCGTTTTCAAAACGACCCGGTTCTGATAACGAACTCGACCGGCGCCGTGTAAACGAAAGGCATAACCGCATCGAAACCGATGCAGTTACAAATGAAACCGCGTCCGTGTAAACAGTGCCTAAGACACACAAGAGCTCTTCCCACCCATCCCCTTCAAACTCAAAGAGCACAACTCAACGCCAGGTTGTTCAAAAGCCGCCGATTAATTTTGCTCTCGTTTAGAAGTTAATCCAAGTTTTAATCACAGTTACTGGGAGCGCGTTGCAGTTTGTTGAAATTCGGAAAATGGTTTCTGTCGATCTTGCATGGAATATTTTAACTTGCGCATCACAAGATATGGATGAAGAAATGTCGAAGTTGGTTGCTGTGAAATCATTCAAACATATACACAGCTAATAAAGAGGCAGTCTTAGAGTCAATCCTCCATCTCTCTCGATAACAGTTCGACGCTTCTTTTCATTCTGGACAATTCTGCGCTGAAAATTGGAAATTGTTGCGGCTTGTACTCTTGTCCGTGTTTCCTGCATTTGTTCATAAAAAACATTTCAGTGGACAAGAAGTGGTCAAGCTCCTTCGCAGATAGGGTTTTAACTCTCTCATTTGTCATACCGTTACCTTACAATTAGTGGAGAAGAGTTTTCAGATCAGTAGCCATCTGCTTATGTGTGTTTGCACATTTTTGCTTCTTTATAAAATCGTCAATGGTCTCCTGACTTTCGCCGATGCCTGATTCAGTCTATACATTAGAGGTTTCAAGATCTTCAGGATAATAAAATTCGCTTCGTGAAAATTCGTCTTCCTCGTTCTTATCGTAAGCTCTGTAAAATATCAATCTTTTAGGTAGTTTCTATGCGAAGAATGAGAGTATTTACACGTTTTCTTTTCGTAGTTTTCGCTGCAATTTTGAATTTGCCGGCTTTCGGAAACAGAAAAAATACACAGCTTCCGTTCCATGGAAACGGTCGTATGGCGAAATCCCGACCAAGAAAGAACCAATCAGGACGTTCGGATTTACCTCAGACCTATCTTGCCATATAATAAAAATGGATACTAAACATTCCATGATTCGTCATCACTCGTTCACAGTTCGCCCATAACGGTTACGCCCAAGTTTCGCGCAAAAGGCACAATTTGTCGAGTTATCAAAGTGTTACTAAACAATAAGTACAGGGGAAACCGTAAACATCCATTTCTTTTGCCTACAGAACTCCTGGATTGTAGTTTTATCCATACTTATTCGAAACATTTTCACAACTCGACATCATGTTATTAAATGTGTTGGTTTTTGGCCTCTTAAGCTTAAAGTCAGTGATCTCCCAAACTTCATGTGAGTGATGACAATTCACACTTTAAGATGCAAACGACGGTGTTGCTATTGCTATTTTAAAAATATTTGTTGACCAGACATGCACATCAACAGTGTATAAGGAATCCGGTCGAATCACAGTCAGCGCGCGCGAAGACATTCACTACGCTGTAAAATTCACCTTTAACTGTGTCTTTGCTTGAAGATCCAGCATTTTTCTTCTTTTCAATGAGATCAATTTTCCACTGCGGTAACACATCTCCAGTGTAAGTCGGTCTGTAAGACGAGTCAAATGTCTCTGCTCTTTCTCGCGTATCACTTCCTGTCCACGGTCCTACGTGACTGGATGTGCGGTCGACGAAACAGGCCGGGAAGATTTCCTCTCCACTTTAGCATGTATCAATTCCACACTTGTTTGCCTAGCTTTCGACGGGTCCGGCACTTCAGAAGCTGTAACAGTCACTGTTTTCGACCTGTTGGCCGGTTTGGGTCCGGCTTTTGAAGTGATTTTGTGAGGCGCACTCACGTAATTCGAAGAAACTGTGACTCTCTGGGAATCTTCGGACGTCTTCGAAGTTATAGGCGCAAGAGAACGAACCAAGGGATGCTCGGAAGAATTTTTAGCTGCCCCTGCTAACCGCGAGCTTTGATCTAACACGTCACCGTTTCCCTGAACGCGTGACGATGTTACAGTATTTGATGATGATTGCGTGATCGTTCTCACTGGATGAGAGCTAGGAGTCATCAATTCGGAAGATATTCGTGTCACCATCGGCACTGTTTTGTTATCGGAGATCGTAGAACCCGACGGTCTTGGGTCGTGGGGATAAACAATGGGTTTCAAAACGCACCGGTTGAAACTTTCCTGGCAAGTCCTCGCTTTTCTCATTAAGAACTGGCTCCGACTTGTGTATAGGACGCAAGAACACGTTATGATGCCTACTGCCATCGCTCCTTTCCTCGACTTGGCTTTCAACTGGATCCGGTTTAGACACAGGACGTAGACGAAACTTAAACAATTTATTAGCATCATTGTCATCATCTGATTTAGTGGCGACTGCTTCTAGCTTCCGCACAGGACGAAGCACAACATTGTGAAGCAAGTTCACCCCTGCATTACTATCTGATTTATCAATCACCGCTTCAGGTCTATGACGCAACGAATGAAGAACAGGGCCGTTCTGTACCAGTTTATCCTGTTCTTTGTCGTTTTCTCCTTGTTGTTTGGTTTTATTGTGTCTCCGCTGTTCGTGCAGTTTCCTTCGCGCCTCCGCCTCGACTAGCCAAGCCGGTTTTTTCCGCTTCCTTCTCCACTCTTTCTTCCTTGGCTGCCATGTTCCTCTTACTCTCGGCAGCTGCACGGACAACATCGGCCGCGCTGCTCCGAGAGCGTTGCTAAAAAATAACAGACGTAAATAAAATAATGGTTTGGTCTGTCTCCCTGTGTTTGCACCTTATTTACTCGTCTCTTATTTTGTTTTGCACGTAAAAGGCAGGGGAATAACTCGAAAACCACAACAAGGTTCATTTATCCTTCTGGCTCAACTTTAAAGTGTCCATACGGCCAAAATATTGTTTTAGGTTTTCATTATCTCTATAACATCTAAAAATGTCTTCAAACCCAAAAAAGTGAATTTCGATGCTTTTTGCAATAAAATCAAGCTTTGAATTTCTCGCCTTGGCCACGCCCAATGAAGTTGACGCATAATGATAGATTGGTGACGAATGACGTCACTTCAGGAATATCTCAAAGCTTTATGCTT
>JAHPZR010034539.1:0-14877 GCA_019787425.1 Platygyra sinensis
ACATGGGTTGTGCTTATTTGGTAGTGAGAATAACACTTACTCGGTAGAATTAAAGATAATGAAGGCCTCAGCTGGAAAGATTTTGGTGTCCAAAGCAGGACAGTTCAGGTCAAAGCTATTAGAGTGCGAGATGGGTAGCTATTATGGTTTTGAAGTATTTTTTGACAAGAATGCCACTTTAAAGAAAAATACCACATATGAGATGTGGGCTAAAATAAGAGGGCCTGCTTCGATGCAAGGAAACAACGGTGTTAGTTCTGTTAAATGTCGAGAAGTTACATTCACGTTTATCAAGAATCAGTATTTGGCTGTCGATTTCAATGCAACAGATGTTCAAAAGGGTCAATTTCCTGAAATACTTTTTGCTTAATATAAAAAACATTTTATCACAATGCATTTCGCTGATTAGACAAATATTTAAAACTTTAAACCCACATTCATCAGTGCTCTTTTATTCAAACTGGTAAGCAATAGGGAGCATAAAGCAAATGAATGGCAGCCAAAGTTTGAACGATGTACAAGAAGATACATGTAAAATACTATCATCAGGCAAACATTGACGCAAGATTCATATACTGTTGTTCAGCAACCTCGTTCCCAGGGTCTTATCCTACCCCTACATGGGGCAGTAAGATGAGAGGCCCTGGGAATGAGTTAGGTAGTTCAGTTTCCTAAATTTACTTAGAGATGTCCTTAGTTTCAATTGTGGTGCAAATCAAATTAGAATTCAGATGTATCAATTTCTTTTAATTAGCATGCTTGTTATGGCCATCTTACGGGCTTCAGGTGCGTCACAAAAATCTACCTACTGCTTGTATAGTGGATGGAATATTAACAAAGCATGTGAAATTTTGTTTTGGAGCCGTCGTGACACCAACAAGTCCATCATCAAATGTAGCGGCAATGATTTTTTTAGTTATAATTTTACTTTAGTGACCCACCTAAATAAACAAAAGAAGAAATACATGTACAGAAAGGAAACCCTGAACAAGAACTGTTTCCCTAGGTTAACTAAGAAAAGAATTGGAAAAAGCTTTTTACCCATATTAGTAGCTGCACCTAATGTATTCCAAAATATTAATATTCATGAACTGAAGCATTGAGTCATTTTCAATTTTCTCCAATAATTGCATTTCACTCTGTCCAGCCAATGTAAATAATTAGGTATGGGTGTAAACTATGTCCCAAATTGGAGAATAGCTATCTGCCATGTATAATAAATAAAGGCTATATGTAACCTGAGCATCTCTCATCAATCCTGGTATGCCTGTGTCCTCGATGTATCCTTGACCACCGAAACTCTCCAGACCTTCTGAGCTGACCTGCATGGACTGTCAAAATACAGCCATTTAAAAACCTTAACACTACACATAATGCTCTTTTTATATTACACATGTTGCAGCACGTGGCATGTGTTACATGTGTTACCACACATGCATTCCCACCATACGCATGTTTTCAAGTTCAAGACACTATCTACCACCATTCACCTGTTTTCTAAGACAATTTAGACACCATTCGCATGTTTTCTTGGAGAATTTCCGCCATTTGACTTAAAAGCCAATCAAATTATCGCGTGGACATCAATGGTCTGTTTCATCTGCTTAAAAATTTAATGTTTGACATTCAGATACCAAGTGCCAGAAACTCAAATGTGACCATTGATCACCATTAGCCAGTCGTTGTTTAGCAAGAAAAGGAAATCGTTACTCTGATTGCTAAAATTTCTGTTACAGAACTGTTTGTTGTTGTTGTTGACATACCTACTAATTCAGCCCAAGTAGTAAATCAGTGAGAAGACAAAACAGCTAGTAACCAAAAACTCTAAGAGGCCCCTATCAAAGAAACACCAAGCATTTGGAGTGAGTTGCACCTTAAGGCCCCGCACACTAGCCGATTTTTTGTCAGTCGACAAAAAGTCTTGACTTGTTGGCTTGTGTGTGGTGAATTCCGACAAGTCTGCGACAAAATTGGGTCTCCATGTCGACAATCGACATGCATGGGTCTCCACCTTTTTAATATATAAAGCTTCTCAACCAATGAGGAGTTATTATGAGTCACGTGAACAAGCCTCTTTTCAAACATGGGGGAGATTGACTTGGCCCCAATCCTAAACGCGGTTAGTCGCGACAAAAAATCGGCTAGTGTGCGGCAAGCTGATGTCCTGACAGATTTTAACCTGATTTGACCCCAACCAAAAATCTGCAATTCTACAACAAAAAATCAGCTAGTGTGCGGCAGCCTTTATTCTCTGACTTACTGAACGTATGTTGCATCATAATGCATAACAGGTCTTACCTGTTTAGCAGTGTACAGTTTTGTGATTGGTGTAAGAAGTCTCAAGAGCTGCAGTTCTACATCTGATGCCTCATTACACTCCTGTTTACCAAGCAAACGGCCAACCTCCATTGTCAGTAGGAATGCTGCACGGGTCTCCACCTTTTTAATATATAAGTTAAATGTCATTCTATTTAAAGCTTCTGTTGAGAAATCTTACAGGGTTAGTATCTCGGATGGAAATATACTCATCAGAAAAATTGAGCAAAAGCCCTAAGGGGGATAAATCTGGGTGTGACTTAAGTTCTATCTCACACTTTAAAGATTCTCTTCAAAATTAGCCACACAATAATATTAAGAGCTGTAGTAGCCTAAAAGACATAAAAGACACTGTTATTAGATCCTCTCTTCTGATAATATCAGAAGAGAGAATCTAAAATTTTAGAGATTTCTTTCCTTATAAAACTCAGTATTAACAAAGTGTGACAGTGTTTCTTTTTTTCTGTTTCCTTTGAATGGAATCCTAAGAGACAACTTGAAAGGTACAAAAATCAGTACCTTCTGTCCTGAACAATCTAAATGGGACCAAATGAGAGTACAACCCTGTTCCCAAGGTCTCTCATCTTCTCTGATGGAAGTATTCCTGTCTCTTTCAAATGGGCTCCTCCCCCACCCCCAGATACACACCAAATTTTAAAATTATGAAAGCACAACAAAAGCTTAGAGACAACCATAATGGTCAGTCAGTGATTGGAAAAATGTTTAAAAGATTCCATCTGAAGTCACTCTTCTCTTGTGAGAAACACACTACCATGCGGGCAGGCTCATGTTTGAGGATCACAAATCAGAACAGCACAGCCACAAGCACTGAATCAAGCAGAGAAGTGCTCTGTGAAACAAGAGATTCACCATTCTCGATCCCAGAGCCCATGATCCTTCTGGCCTGTGGCAGGGATCGAGAGCTCTGGTTTGGTCCAAAACCGGAAGTCCGCGATTCACTGACTTCCCGTCAAATCTAGCAAATCTGATTGGTTGAGAATACGAAACGAATACTCTGCGCATACTCAGAAAATCGCGTCTGGCCAGAGCTCTCGATCCCTGCCACAGGCCAGAAGGATCATGGACTCTGGGGACGAGAATGGAGAGTCACTTTCTTGGTGCCCGTCACCAGACTCCACTCAGCCAGATAACTTCAGAGGCCAACATTTGCATGTGACTCAAAGGTGAGCCTGCTTGCAGGCTAGAAATACACCATCAGCTGGATCTCTCCTTCACCCTCCCCACTACCTCCAACCCAATTTAGTGAATGAAAGCCTCATAACTTGCCTGACTTGTTTAACAAGTTCAGCCAGTGAGAAACCCACTTACCTCCATTCTAGCGAGTGTCTGCATGTGAAGGGGGTGATCCACTAGTAATTTCCCAAACACTGATCTTTTTAAACAATAATCCTGTGCCAGACTCATAATCCTGCAAACAAGAATACAATGAAAATAAAATAGACAATACTGCAAGGCTGGTATGAAACCTCCAATGAATAAGATTGCTATACAGTGAAATACTCATTTTTTGCAACTAATTTTTGAAACCTTCCACTTATTTAGCCTGCAATATCAGTCTCCTGCTCTCAGCATACTGTAATCCTCAGACTGAAATTTCAAGCTGCTACTTACTCAGGACAAGGGAATTTGTTCTTCCCTCAGCAAAAAATTATTCACTTAGGAGAAATTTGCCCTAAGTTGTTTAAACTTCCTGGTTTTTACAAGCTGATTTTCATTCCCCTAGATTGTTTCAGGATTCCAGTACATCATCAGGCAGATATTAATTAAAAGAAACATGCCAGGCACATTATTGCTGAATTTTCTTTCAGCATAGAAGCGACTACGATCACCGGAAAAAAAGATGATTTTATATATTTTTAATCTTTTTAATTTCTGGTATTATTTTTACTAGTAAATCTCATTTGTATCTTGTAAATAGTTCACATACTTTATTTGTTTCAATCTTTCATGTATTGAATTTTCACTTTCTGTGCAAGGTAGGTCCACGTCAGCCCTTTGGCTGCTAATCACCTCATGACTTACTCATCAAAATAATAACGTTTACTTAATACTTACTTTACTACCACTACTAACCATTATTAATAACTTTCTGCTTCTACTACAACTCATCAGCCAAGGTTAAAATTTAATTAAATCATAAATTTATATTTTTTTAAATCTAAATTTTCTTTACTAGTGTCCAAAAATTTACTCTCTTATTACTAAGAAAATATTAGATACAAGTCAGACAGGTCCTTTGTTTGCATCAACTAGTACTGTACTGGTAGCTGTTCACCACTCACAGGTATTCAACTAAGACTGCAAATTTAATCGCCATTACATATGACCTCTCAACTAAGTCTTTGAATAATGTTGGCATCTTTGACTGACAATTTTCTGCTGTCTTTCACTTAAACTGGGCACCAGTCAAACTGCAATAACTAAGGAAGACAGAGTCATCAAGCTCAAACGTCCAACCTGTGTGCACATTTTTGAATGTGTGCATCTGAGTGCACATTTCCTGTTGTTTAATTTTCTTGTTAAAACAGCAGTTATCAAACCAGCTAAATCATTGCCACTTTATCAAGTGGCAATGATATAGCTATATTTACTGTTAAGTATAACATTATATTGTCAACACAGTTTCCTTTCACAAATTAAGGTCACAGAAAAACTGATTTTCTCAGAAATTTTGAAAATGTATATTTACCTTCTTATAACACTTGAGGCTGAGATACTGTTGTGAAAACATGTTATCGTTAACATGTCTGATATACAAGCAACTCCACGGCCTTCCTCAGACATCTGAAAACAATAATAGAATACATTGTATGATTCCCTACACACTGTTAAACATTTCTCAGTGGATAAACACTGCAGCTTCAGATGATTTCTGATAAAAAGAGCCTCCAAAATAAACTTCTCTGAGTTGAGTGAAGTAAACATGAGTATCTCTTCTCTCCCAAGTACCTCACAGAGTTACCCCTTCCTCCCTAGTTCTGAATAGTTACCCATTTATATACCTACATGAAGAGGAACTGTGAAAGTAACATGCCTTGCTCACCCCAAAATAGTGAGTGTAAAAAATGTGCGAGCTTGCAAGCCAGAGCTAGAGCCGCAAGCATATTTTGCGAGCCACTGCGTTCTTTTTGTTTTTTCCAGGGCGTGACGAAAGTGCTGTCCGATAGCCCGGGGCTAGTGGAATGACTTGTCGAGCTAGCGTTTTCTTATCGTAGCTTGCCCGACGGGCAAGCAGCGTTGGTCCTCTTTTCTGATGATAAATTTAATTTCGGGCTAGCTCCTCAGACCTTCGGGCTAGTAATCTCAAGTAATAGCTTGCCCGAAGGGCGACCTCATCTTTTCATTTTCGTCTCACCCTGTTTTTCCCTTTTTTGAGTTTTTGATTTAATGTTCAAGTCTCACTCAGTATTAAAATGCTACACTTGGCTGCAGAAACAAGTGTTTTCGATTTTCTTTTGTGCATTTAATTCAGCGCAAGTAGTTTTTCTGTCTGTATCAAATTTAATTTCATTGAACGGATTTTGACGGTCATTTATGGTTCCATATATAAATGAAATCTGAGTTTCCCTCACAAATTTTCACATCAAAATATTGATATGAACAGGGAAACGTTCAAGTGAGGTGAAGTTTAGGTAATTCGAGAACATTTTAAACAAGCACCGCAACGAAAGATTCGTGACTTACTTTTTTTGCCTCCTAGGACTCCCAGTTGTCCATTGTTTCGTCCCTCGGGAAACCAGGCTCTTATTTTTTTTTCAAATAGCTCCCCTATAAATTCGAACAACTGGACAGCTGCTTATTTTGAGCAATTCAAAAGTTTTGGGATAAAACACATCTGCCTGGTGAAAGTCAGCATGATTTACTTCGCTGAAAAAAAAATCACAACTCCCCTCAAACTAATGAAGATTAGCAAAAGCACACTCACAGCTCACTTGTACTTGGCAAGATCTTGTTTAATTTCTCCTCCAGTGTTACAAATTTGCGTGCTATTTTCAGCTGTATTTTCTGTGTTCTCTCGATAAAACCATTCCACCATCACTCGTGTCTCCGATTACAATGTTTATGGCTGTCAACTTATGAAATGTCACACTGTCACAACACTCATTTACCTCATTTGCAGCTACAGTACCAAAATCATGATAATTCAAAAGCATACTTAATTGATAGAACTAAAAAAAGACACGACACTGTCCATGACCTCACTTGCCTTGCTACAGTGCATCGACACATGAAGACCACGTATGTGTGTCATTATGCCAATGCAAAGATTCCTGAAATTTCGGTCGGTTTCTTTTGACCACAATATTCGGGATACTGTCTGGAGGGGGTCCAGTTATTTCGTCAACCAAAATTTGCTGACTGTTCCATTTTTGACAAACGGGTTCATCATTGCCGTACTTCTCCTCATTTATGTTAGGAATTCGGAAAAGGAATAAAACTTGTCAAAAAGAGGCTCACGGTGCGAGGCTCGGGCTTGGAAGCTCACAAAATAGCCTCCTCCCAAAATAGTTGGGGGAGTGCTGGTCTGCTGAGCGGGAGGTCGGGAATTAAAATCCTGGCCGGACCAACACTCAGGGTCTTAAAATAACTGAGGAGAAAGTGCTGTCTTTGTAATGACATCTGCAAATGATTAGACTTCCTTGTCTCGAATAAGGACGATAAAGCGTAGGTCCTGTCTCACAAACCTTGTTCACATATAACTATGTGGGACGTTGAAGAACCCACACACTATTTGAAAAGAGTAGGGGACGTATTTCCCAGTGTTGTGGTCTATCTTCATCATGCACTTACACATCACTCATCATGGGTTGGGAGGGTTCAGTGAGCTCATAAATGGACTGATAGCGGCTGCTAATGGTGCCCTTAGTATGCTGATGTCCGAGCCCACCACAAAAAGCAATGTAAAGAGGACATTATTTTGTGTTTGTCCTCTCACTAGCGACATTACGTTACGTTGCGTTGCGTCGCATTGCATTGGGTTGCGTTGCGTTGCATTACATTACAGCAACGGTAAACAGAGGCCCCGTCCACACTACGCCGGAGGAATTTGAAAACGGAGCTTTATTTCTCTGGTTAGGCCTTCCGTCCACACTCATCCGCAGAAATTGTCCACCGAAAACGGAGCTTTTTGAAAACGTTCTTGAAAACAGAGGAATCTGAAAACTGAGCTTTGCGTTTTAGTGTGGACAGAAACATTTTAAAAACAGAGCTTTTCGAAAATGATGACATCACAAATAATCAGGTGCTTTGTCTGCCCGAGTCTTCCTCAAACACAAATCCAAAATGGTGGCTGAAATGGTGATTGCCATTTTGATATCGTTACTTGTTATGCGCATGCTCACGGGTGCACTCAAGCATTTCTGCCACCTGTGATTGTTGCGTTTTCAAATTTTTCTGGCGTAGTGTGGATGGAAAACATTTTATCCGTTTTCTAGTGTGGATGAAAAACATTTGATGCATTTTCAGAGTGAAACCCTCGTTTTCAAATTCCTCCGGCGTAGTGTGCATGGATGGGGCCAGAGTTGTGAGGAATCAAGCTGTTGGATCCTCCATTTCCTTGCTCACCTTGTAAGCATGTGATCCATCAAGCAGAAGCTCAGCTGTTGGAAGCTGCCTGGTACCCAGTTTATTTTTTAACCTCTGCAATTAGTTGTAATTACACATCAATACCCTTTTTTATCGTTTCATACTGTACTTGTAACCTTTAGGTAAATTGTACATATTGAGGGCAAGGGGGAAGGCAGCAACCCAGAAGATTCCCAAATCAATGTTCTTGGGATTTCAACTTGAATAGCATAATTCACTGTATAACAGTAGTCTATCAATTAAGTCTACTACTTGTAAATCACTTAATTGCCAAATTTTGAAAATGGCAGTCACACCAGCAGTAGACAAAGTATACATTTTCTAGGCATCAAGCGAAAATTTGCAAATAGAAAAAGAATCATTTGATGAAACGAATGTGCGTGTGGTGAATCAAGTTAGCATTCTAACTTTTAGAATCATGATATCAAAGTAACATTATGCATTATACTATTAATAACCTGAAGCACTTTGATTTAAGCTGTTACCTGAACTTCAATGTTATTTAATTTGCCATCTTCGTTTCTTGTTAATAGGTAAAACATGGTGAGGCCCTTGGTTCCCTGAAACAGTAAATGTCTTTTAGTTAGTTACCTTAAGAAAAGGAATCATCAGTCTTATTGTAATTGTATTTAGCTTCTCTCACAATAATTCATTGTTTTGCAAGCGTTCTCAGTCATCTGCAGGTAAAAGCTTTCAGTTTGATTTCAGTATCATATTTATACAAATGGCAGCTAGGTTCTAAGATGGCAGCCATTACCTGTGAGTTAGTTGTTAGTGATATGCTACTATTCTGGTGTTCCTGGTGGGAAATTTTGCTTTTATTTTTGTTTGGCACTTAGTACCGGTAACATAGTCGACTTTGTTAATTGCAACCCCAGTGTCCATTAGTGGATAGTATAACATGTTAGCCTGCACAAAACATCCCTGGATCTACCCTTATCAGTGGTGTGTAAAGGAGGCATATGCCTTGAGTGATGCATGGAACATTTGTGCAGTAACAAAATTGAGCACTGTCTTAGTCTTTAGTGTCCACTGCCTTCTCATACTGTCTTCTCAGCTGTCGTCTCTCAAGTACATTGTAATGTCATCCCATGAATGATGTCACAGGATGACATTGTAACACTAGGAATTCAAACGTCCTGACTCCTTGCCTGGTCAAGTGTGAGAAGATGGCTGACACTTCAGACTGGCAGCATCCCTGAATCTGGACTTGGTACTTTCAGGTTCTCATGCTTGTGAGTTTCTTTGCTTATTGGAAAACTATGAACTTCATATTTCACAAATGACAATGACTGGTACCATATGGTTCTGCTGGTACTTACAGCTACAGTAGAACCATCAGGGTTCTGTACTCTTGCTAGAGTTAATGTCACATCTGCATCTGTAGCTGAACTGAACCATTTATAACCATACAGCATGTAGGTACCATCATCTTGAGGAACAGCTACTGTCTCTGTTCCATTTGCTACAGATACAAGACAAATACCCACATTAGTCAACAGCCTAGAGCAACATTTCTACTGACACAACACAGCATTGCTCGCACCAGTGTTCAATGTGGTTAAATGTAATCTAGGCTAAGTTAAACACAAGATTGCTGGCCAGCAGTCTCCCTCAGAGTGAGGTAGGGGTGCCTGGTTGATTTGGGCAGGGACACCTGGATTTTACAGCTCAGTTTCGGATGTCAAATCATTCCACATGTTTTTCACTGTTGAAAAGCACTCACTAAGCTTTTCTCCCTGCCCACCCATCCCCCTTTGGCTTGAGGGTAAGTATGTGGTATGTATCCTGTGTTTGAACTGTGTTTTTCAATGTGACAGTGCCTGGTTGTTGCCACTCACAGGGTTGTCATGGATACCCTATGCACTCTGTTTAGTTTGCTCTTGGTCTCCTCCATCCTTTTGGGCACCATTGCCCCATGCACATTGTTTGTTGACTAGTTTACGTGTTGCTTTAAGGTGGGAACCTGAATTAAGAAACTCAGACTGAAAAATCTGACAAATTCACCAATCACCAATACAATAATGCCATGTACAAACTGTGCACATCCGGCCAAGCACTTAGCAGCATGAATTTTACTACGGGGCCTTTTACTACAACTGGTTGGAGACATCCTGTTTCCCTTAGCACTACGTTCACTTGACAAATTCAAAACAGTAAAATTCAGTCTGTATGGGAATAATTTATCTACTGACCTACATCAGAACCTCCTTTTCTTTCTGTCATCCACTGACCAGATGTCCAGAATTTATCAGGATCTCTGCTTGTCAAATGATTGTATGCATCCTGCAGAATACTTAGATTCTCTGTTAAATCTGAGACCTGCAAATTAAATGTAAAAACCAAACCATAAAAATCAACATGCCTACACAGTAAAGCAGGGACCTTAACGATAGCAAGGACATTGGCAGAAGGAAAATTACTGGGATCAAAATTTCTCACTTTCTGATTAAGAACTTCTACAAAAAAGCTATAAAATAGTTATAGTGTCAAAGATAGTGACAGTCTGGAACATCTAGTTAGAAGAGCACACATTGGATAAAGTTTAACACACACAGTACCTCAATAGTCTTGGCTGCTCCATCAGTCATTGCCAATGGACAAGAGTACAAACCAGAGGAAGGAGAAAACATGAACAGCTTCACAGCCTGATATATGCGACTAAGAATAATTAAAATTGTCAAGGTTAAATGCTATTTAAGTCTCATTGATTGTTGATTATTTATGCTATAGACTTCAATCTACAGTGTACATGCAGCAGAACCAAGGTCATTGTAATATGTTCTTAAGGTGGCTGAAAATAGTTTCCAGTACTTTTCAAGACTTACAGTTTGATGGGTCATTATACTGGTTGACGCCAAAATCATGATATCAACAAACTGCCCAAACATCGGGAAACAAGTTGCTGTTAATTTTGTGGTACGATAGGTTACCATAGCAACAATATGACCTGCTAAAAACACCCTTAATTTTGGCTTTAAGCGCTTATAACTAAAAAAAGAGCTCAGTGACCCCCATTTTTTATCATCGAATTGTAATCAACATGATAAGATGCAACTTTTTGCAAAGTTTAAAAAAAATCTGCGAAGGTGGTCAAAGCCACCTTAAATTTTCGAAAACTTAAGGTGGCTCTAAACCCCCTTCGCATAATTTTTTTTAAAACTTTGCAAAAAGTTGCATGTTATCATGCTGATTACAATACGATAATAAAAAATGGGGGTCACTGGGCTCATTTTTGAGTTACAAGCCCTTAAAGCTAAAATTAAGGGTGTTTTAAGCAGGTAATATTGTTGCTATGGTAACCTATTGCACCACAAAATTAACAACAACTTGTTTCCCAATGATTGGGCAGTTTGTTGATATCATGATTTAGGCATCAACTGATAAAAGAGTGGTTATAATGACGCATCAAACTGTAAGTCTTGGAAATTACTTGAAACTGTTTCCAACCACCTTAAACAAGCCTCTCTTAACACACAAGTTAAACTTGGTACCTATGAGCTGTCTGTGATAATGATCTGACAAGATATCGAGGGTATCCTAAAGAAGACTTGCACCCTATCTAAAGGAAGAACCAATAGCTGAAGCTAGTGGATATTGCAGTCGAGATGCTAGTTTCTGTGACATTTACTGAACAGGCAAGTGATTCAGTTATATGCCAGAAAAGTTTTGGGAAAATTTGCAGACTGAAGCACTATAAGAGAAGAAATTTTGGGGTCTGCTGAGAATGGCACTCAGATTAGTGTGTCATACTTACAGCTTGCCTGAGAGACAAACCCAAAAATTATTTTTCTTTGCACAAAAAGAATGCTCCAGATTGCTACATGTTATACTATCCACTAATGGACACTGGGGTTGCAATTAACAAAGTCGACTATGTTACCGGTACTAAGTGCCAAACAAAAATAAAAGCAAAATTTCCCACCAGGAACACCAGAATAGTAGCATATCACTAACAACTAACTCACAGGTAATGCTGCCATCTTAGAACCTAGCTGCCATTTGTATAAATATGATACTGAAATCAAACTGAAAGCTTTTACCTGCAGATGACTGAGAACGCTTGCAAAACAATGAATTATTGTGAGAGAAGCTAAATACAATTACAATAAGACTGATGATTCCTTTTCTTAAGGTAACTAACTAAAAGACATTTACTGTTTCAGGGAACCAAGGGCCTCACCATGTTTTACCTATTAACAAGAAACGAAGATGGCAAATTAAATAACATTGAAGTTCAGGTAACAGCTTAAATCAAAGTGCTTCAGGTTATTAATAGTATAATGCATAATGTTACTTTGATATCATGATTCTAAAAGTTAGAATGCTAACTTGATTCACCACACGCACATTCGTTTCATCAAATGATTCTTTTTCTATTTGCAAATTTTCGCTTGATGCCTAGAAAATGTATACTTTGTCTACTGCTGGTGTGACTGCCATTTTCAAAATTTGGCAATTAAGTGATTTACAAGTAGTAGACTTAATTGATAGACTACTGTTATACAGTGAATTATGCTATTCAAGTTGAAATCCCAAGAACATTGATTTGGGAATCTTCTGGGTTGCTGCCTTCCCCCTTGCCCTCAATATGTACAATTTACCTAAAGGTTACAAGTACAGTATGAAACGATAAAAAAGGGTATTGATGTGTAATTACAACTAATTGCAGAGGTTAAAAAATAAACTGGGTACCAGGCAGCTTCCAACAGCTGAGCTTCTGCTTGATGGATCACATGCTTACAAGGTGAGCAAGGAAATGGAGGATCCAACAGCTTGATTCCTCACAACTCTGGCCCCATCCATGCACACTACGCCGGAGGAATTTGAAAACGAGGGTTTCACTCTGAAAATGCATCAAATGTTTTTCATCCACACTAGAAAACGGATAAAATGTTTTCCATCCACACTACGCCAGAAAAATTTGAAAACGCAACAATCACAGGTGGCAGAAATGCTTGAGTGCACCCGTGAGCATGCGCATAACAAGTAACGATATCAAAATGGCAATCACCATTTCAGCCACCATTTTGGATTTGTGTTTGAGGAAGACTCGGGCAGACAAAGCACCTGATTATTTGTGATGTCATCATTTTCGAAAAGCTCTGTTTTTAAAATGTTTCTGTCCACACTAAAACGCAAAGCTCAGTTTTCAGATTCCTCTGTTTTCAAGAACGTTTTCAAAAAGCTCCGTTTTCGGTGGACAATTTCTGCGGATGAGTGTGGACGGAAGGCCTAACCAGAGAAATAAAGCTCCGTTTTCAAATTCCTCCGGCGTAGTGTGGACGGGGCCTCTGTTTACCGTTGCTGTAATGTAATGCAACGCAACGCAACCCAATGCAATGCGACGCAACGCAACGTAACGTAATGTCGCTAGTGAGAGGACAAACACAAAATAATGTCCTCTTTACATTGCTTTTTGTGGTGGGCTCGGACATCAGCATACTAAGGGCACCATTAGCAGCCGCTATCAGTCCATTTATGAGCTCACTGAACCCTCCCAACCCATGATGAGTGATGTGTAAGTGCATGATGAAGATAGACCACAACACTGGGAAATACGTCCCCTACTCTTTTCAAATAGTGTGTGGGTTCTTCAACGTCCCACATAGTTATATGTGAACAAGGTTTGTGAGACAGGACCTACGCTTTATCGTCCTTATTCGAGACAAGGAAGTCTAATCATTTGCAGATGTCATTACAAAGACAGCACTTTCTCCTCAGTTATTTTAAGACCCTGAGTGTTGGTCCGGCCAGGATTTTAATTCCCGACCTCCCGCTCAGCAGACCAGCACTCCCCCAACTATTTTGGGAGGAGGCTATTTTGTGAGCTTCCAAGCCCGAGCCTCGCACCGTGAGCCTCTTTTTGACAAGTTTTATTCCTTTTTCCGAATTCCTAACATAAATGAGGAGAAGTACGGCAATGATGAACCCGTTTGTCAAAAATGGAACAGTCAGCAAATTTTGGTTGACGAAATAACTGGACCCCCTCCAGACAGTATCCCGAATATTGTGGTCAAAAGAAACCGACCGAAATTTCAGGAATCTTTGCATTGGCATAATGACACACATACGTGGTCTTCATGTGTCGATGCACTGTAGCAAGGCAAGTGAGGTCATGGACAGTGTCGTGTCTTTTTTTAGTTCTATCAATTAAGTATGCTTTTGAATTATCATGATTTTTGGTACTGTAGCTGCAAATGAGGTAAATGAGTGTTGTGACAGTGTGACATTTCATAAGTTGACAGCCATAAACATTGTAATCGGAGACACGAGTGATGGTGGAATGGTTTTATCGAGAGAACACAGAAAATACAGCTGAAAATAGCACGCAAATTTGTAACACTGGAGGAGAAATTAAACAAGATCTTGCCAAGTACAAGTGAGCTGTGAGTGTGCTTTTGCTAATCTTCATTAGTTTGAGGGGAGTTGTGATTTTTTTTTCAGCGAAGTAAATCATGCTGACTTTCACCAGGCAGATGTGTTTTATCCCAAAACTTTTGAATTGCTCAAAATAAGCAGCTGTCCAGTTGTTCGAATTTATAGGGGAGCTATTTGAAAAAAAAATAAGAGCCTGGTTTCCCGAGGGACGAAACAATGGACAACTGGGAGTCCTAGGAGGCAAAAAAAGTAAGTCACGAATCTTTCGTTGCGGTGCTTGTTTAAAATGTTCTCGAATTACCTAAACTTCACCTCACTTGAACGTTTCCCTGTTCATATCAATATTTTGATGTGAAAATTTGTGAGGGAACTCAGATTTCATTTATATATGGAACCATAAATGACCGTCAAAATCCGTTCAATGAAATTAAATTTGATACAGACAGAAAAACTACTTGCGCTGAATTAAATGCACAAAAGAAAATCGAAAAACACTTGTTTCTGCAGCCAAGTGTAGCATTTAATACTGAGTGAGACTTGAACATTAAATCAAAAACTCAAAAAAGGGAAAAA
>JAHPZR010034544.1:0-23161 GCA_019787425.1 Platygyra sinensis
AACCATTTATATCCCAAAACAAAATTTGCTTTTAATTAGAAAAAAAAAAAGGGAAAACTTTCAGTCAAGTCAAAAAGAAAAAAAATCGCCGACGAAATAAATCTCAACAATAAATGATGATTTGTTTTTCTCTAGTAAAAAAACGCAGATGTTCTTCTTCTGTTACAAAAGGAAAGGAAAAACACCAAGATTGTGCTGCTGTAGAGTCTGCTGTAGAATACACTTTCAATTATTTATTTTGCTACATTGATCTATTTGGTTTTGTAATTCAAATTTTCTTAGCGACAAAAGCCCTTCTAACTTAATCGATCGCAATCTATCTTTTGAAACTGTGGGTTAAACGTTCACGGAAGTACATGTATCTTGAAATCTTGCTTACCCTCTTGTATTCACGAACGAATTTGAATTGCCGATGAAAGGAAAGTTTGTTTTCTGCTTTGCGAAACATATTTAGTACGATAATATGAAGCTTTAGGTAAAAGAAAAAAGGAACTTATTCTTACCGATCTCCGACAGAAATCCCCTTTACCTCGCCGCCAATCTCGCTTACGACTCCAGCAAACTCATGACCCAAGATGACACATTTCGCAGACGGGAACTCTCCAGCCAGGATATGGAGATCGGTTCCACACACTCCAGAAAACGCTACCTTAACGAGGACCTCATTTGGAGCTGAAACATGAGGTATAGGAGTAGTAATGACGGATAGTTGACCATCCCAAAGCTGTACTGCAGTGTTCATGCTGTACTGCGAGTCCTCGACAAGGGATCGGACAGAATAGGAAGTACTTCATCAGACGAGAAGGCTGGGAACCATTCAACTCGCGTGACTTTAACGCGTGACTTACGCGTGACTAAAACGTCACGAAAACAAAGGTTTTTTAGTTTCCGGTCCACTAAAGTTACTCGCTTCCGGCGGTATGCGAGATATTCGAGGAGTTTACTTTCCTTCATTATTTCATAAACGTACTACATCAGTTAGTAAAGAGACCACTTTCGATATATCAAAAATCAGCCTAAAACAATTGACCTCAACTCTGTAGTTATTCCCAGAGCCTCGTACTGAAGTCTGCTACTGTTTTACACTGTTTTGGGCTGAATTTTTATATATCGGATGTGGTCTATAATTAGAGAATACTAAATGAAAGAGCAGTTTTAATGTTTGTCGCGGAAATAAGGGGCATACTGGAACACAAGAAGTGCGTTTTATGAATAAGGGATTTTTTCAGTTTGCATGTTTTATTCTCCAAAAACCTCGACACCAAGTTAGGATTTAAATGTATTCAGTTTGAAACCAAATTGATCTGTCTGTCCTAGGGAATCCCCATTCCTACCAAAACAACTAAAAAAACGTACGACCTCCACTCCACTTCCCCCCAAAAGAGTTCAAGTTGTTCCCTGGTCGAACCCGTCACAGTCCATTTAAAATCTCGTAAGCATTCTCTCCTGGCTCTTGCAGGCCAAACGGATTACAAGGAAAAGCCAAAACTATCAAGTTACATTTACTTTTCTTCTTGGACTCAGAAATGGGTTAGTTGTCATTTAGAGTAAAACTTCCAGGGGTGGTTTATCTGGAGAACCATGCCTTCAATAACATTTGTCAGAAGTTTTTATTTTCATTAATGAAGTCCAAACAGACGGTGGTACGAAGTCCTACAGGCGGCGGTAGACCATCGGTAACCGGCGTTTTAGTGAAACCCCTGCCCCCCCCCGCCAAACGGCTTCTAAGTCTTCTAACCTAGCCATGGTAAACGACGGCCAAAAACAAGTTGAGTTGATATTGCTGTTCCCATGGCAATCTATCACGTGGTTTAAGTTTAAAGACCAGTGGAGACAGGGAAGAACAGTACAATTTAACAGTTCCAACTACACTGGGTATGGTTCTTGAGTAGGTCAAGAGCCCATTACCCGGAACCTCCATATGTGCATCGACCCTTTCCAGTAAAGAATTATTTTAAGAACAAGCTTTCCCGCGAAAATACATTGTTTATGACTCCGAAAAATTTCCCCGTACGCTTTTCGCCATTGTTATCAAAGGTTCTTTTTACGATAACTGCAGAAATTCACGCGCGCTCATTGGCTAATTTTTATTGTCCATATGCGGACGTACACATGAATTTAAAATTCATGCGACGCGTCAGCGAGCGAGAGCCGGCAATTCGACAATTTGTTATCGTAAAAAAACAAATTGATGTCAGTTTTTAATGCGTCTGTCCTGTTATTGATAATGAATTTCGTCATAACATTGCCAAAGTAGTCTGCGGATCCACTCGGCTATCGCCTCGTGGATCCACAGCTCCTTTGACAATGTGATGACGAAATTCATGATCAATAACAGGACAGACGCATAAAAAACTGACGTCAATTTGTTAATCAGAACACAAAAAAGTACATATAAATGAGCACGACTGAGCTGCGCTCTGATTGGTTGCTTGGTTAATACGCATAAGGGCGTGACAAATTTTCCGCGTAAACTAGTTCTATGAATAACTTTTCATCAGAAAGGGTTAACTCTAAGGGCTTGTATGGGAGATAAAGGCTCCATGCCAGATAATGGGCTCCTGGTTAGATAGTAAAACTAGCGAACAACACGTCGATAAAGCAGCGGTTTTCCCTGTCTGCAGAGTGTATGTAACCTGTAGCCAAGATTTGTCCACATTGTATGAATTGACTACCCCGTAACATTTTATGACGGAATAGCTGGCCCCGCCCTTAATCTACCAGAGTCGAGCTGCACTTTTGTAGTAATTCATTCAATTGTTTGTATTGCATGGTTAAACCTCAGTAAGCCGGTGACCACGTTCATAACCAAAGCGACGTGATTTTTGTGAAAAGTGTCCGGACTTTAAAGCCGTGGATGTCGTCGATAGAAAAGTCGTAAAACGAACCCTTGCCACCCGCGTGACATGAACGAAACGACCTTTTCCTTTCTGTGTGCAAATACACCGCCAAAAAGATGATTGCCCTTACGGCGTCCATCTTGATTTATTATTATTATTATTATTATTATTATTATTATTATTATTATTATTATTATTATTATATTATTATTATTATTATTATTATTATTTATTATTATTATTTATGATTCACACTACATACAACACTGATTTGCAATACTATACTGGTACGTTTTAATAACCCGATTTACAACAATAATACAACTACTTACATTACTTGATGCAATAATAGAACGATGCTAATGACAATACTACAATTTGAATAACTTACTCTATAAAACAATACAATTATTTATTTAGCTTACGATACCAACACTTACACTACCTACAGTATAATACCATTCTGATGCTACTACATTAATAAAAACAATAATAATAACAATAATTTGTATAGCGCAAATTCCAAACAATGTTCAAATGCGCTTCACAATAAAATTACACAGTCAAAAATCGAATACAATAATTAATACAACTATTAGAATAAAATAAAATGAAAGAGAATAAAATACTAATACTGCTTACAAATAATAATCTACTATGATATCACACTCAAATTATTACACCGCGATTTAGGTTTTAGTGGCCAAAATGGAGCTTAAGAGGTTTAAAATATCCGATAGTGAAAATTGCTTTTTCTCTGTAAATACCCTGATTCCTTGGAAAATGCATTGCTGGCCTAAAGTTCTTTCAAGAAGTTCTTTCATGGTTCAATAATGAGCACAGAGGTAACATGGGTAACTTTAAACCATTTGAAACAAAGTTTCTATTTAAGGACTTTGATCTTCAGTCCCACCCAACAAGAACAATCCTCGGCCCGGAAGTTTGGGATTTTAAATGTTCAAACTCAAAAAAGTATGGTTGTTCTTGAAAAATGTTGGAAAAAATTTCTTGAATTGAAAATCAGCGTTATCTTTGCAATGGAAAGCTAAAAAATGCATGTATCCATGTCTCAGTGACAAAGTCAGCTATCAGTATTTGACTGCTATTGTTGTAAGATGAATGTTATAATATTATTATAATATTATTGTTATAATATGAACTCTGGAATGCATTACCATTCGAAGTTAGAGACTCCAAGTCGTTGGATATTTTTAAATCGAGGTCAAAAACTCACCTTTTTCGTTTAGCATTTTTATCATAATTTGAGTGTGATATCATAGTAGATTATTATTTGTAAGCAGTATTAGTATTTTATTCTCTTTCATTTATTTTATTCTAATAGTTGTATTAATTATTGTATTCGATTTTTGGACTGTGTAATTTTATTGTGAAGCGCATTTGAACATTGTTTGGAATTTGCGCTATACAAATTATTGTTATTATTATTGTTTTTATTAATGTAGTAGCATCAGAATGGTATTATACTGTAGGTAGTGTAAGTGTTGGTATCGTAAGCTAAATAAATAATTGTATTGTTTTATAGAGTAAGTTATTCAAATTGTAGTATTGTCATTAGCATCGTTCTATTATTGCATCAAGTAATGTAAGTAGTTGTATTATTGTTGTAAATCGGGTTATTAAACGTACCAGTATAGTATTGCAAATCAGTGTTGTATGTAGTGTGAATCATAAAATAATAATAATAATATAATAATAATAATAATAATAATAATAATAATAATAATATAATAATAATAATAATATAATAATAATAATAATAATAATAATAATAAAATTGAAGCAGCAGTATAGAGGATACGAGGTGATTCAGCATAACATCATCATGGACGTGTTGGGAGGCTGGTCGAGAGAAACCGAAACCTCAATTCAATCACTGGTAGGACGTAAGGCGAATCAAGTTCTAGAGGCCATGCAAAAGGCAGTTTTGTCGTCATCCCTAAATATAGCGAGAACTTTCAAGGTTATGATATGAAGACCTAAGATCAAAGTCTGACTGTCAGCCACGAAGAACGAGAGACATTAGAGACATTTGTATGCCTAGATTATAGTTTTTAGACTCGTAGATATATATATATATATTTTATTTTATTATTATTATTATTATTTTTATGCTTAGATTATAGTTTTTTAGATCTGTAGATATGTCTTTTTTTTTTTTTTTACTTACTTACTTATTTCTATTAAGTTTCGCTTGTGCGCACAGGTTACGCTTAGCGCCCTGTGTCGCTTTATAACACTGTGCATACAGATAGTTTTACTGCATTATAATAATAATAATAATAATAATAATAATAATAATAATAATAATAATAATATAATAATAATAATAATAATAATAATAATAATAATAATAATAATAATAATAATAATAATATAATAATAATAAATCAAGATGGACGCCGTAAGGGCAATCATCTTTTTGGCGGTGTATTTGCACACAGAAAGGAAAAGGTCGTTTCGTTCATGTCACGGTGGCAAGGGTTCGTTTTTACGACTTTTCTATCGACGACATCCACGGCTTTAAAGTCCGGACTCTTTTCACAAAAATCACGTCGCTTTGGTTATGACGTGGTCACCGGCTTACTGAGGTTTAACCATGCAATACAAACAATTGAATGAATTACTACAAAAGTGCAGCTCGACTCTGGTAGATTAAGGGCGGGGCCAGCTATTCCGTCATAAAATGTTACGGGGTAGTCAATCTTGGAAGTTGCGGTTCATACAATGTGGACAAATTTTGGCTACAGGTTACATACACTCTGCAGACAGGGAAAACCGCTGCTTTATCGACGTTTTGTTAGCTAGTTTTACTATCTAACCAGGAGCCCATTATCTGGCATGGAGCCTTTATCTCCCATACAAGCCCTTAGAGTTAACCCTTTCTGATGAAAAGTTATTCATAGAACTAGTTTACGCGGAAAATTTGTCACGCCCTTATGCGTATTAACCAAGCAACCAATCAGAGCGCAGCTCAGTCGTGCTCATTTATATGTACTTTTTTTGTGTTCTGAAGAACCTTTGATAACAATGGCGAAAAGCGTACGGGGAAATTTTTCGGAGTCATAAACAATGTATTTTCGCGGGAAAGCTTGTTCTTAAAATAATTCTTTACTGGAAAGGGGTCGATGCAAGGGTACAGCACATATGGAGGTTCCGGGTAATGGGCTCTTGACCTACTCAAGAACCATACCCAGTGTAGTTGGAACTGTTAAATTGTACTGTTCTTCCCTGTCTCCACTGGTCTTTAAACTTAAACCACGTGATAGATTGCCATGGTAACAGCAACATCAACTCAACTTGTTTTTGGCAGTCGTTTACCATGGCTAGGTTAGAAGGCTTAGAAGCCGTTTGGCGGGGCGGCAAGGGTTTCAATAAAAGCCGGTTACCGATGGTCTACCGCCACCTGTAGGACCTCGTACCACCGTCTGTTTGTACTTCATTAATTAATGAAAATAAAAACTTCAGAAGGCTGGTTCTCCAGATAAACCACCCCTGGAAGTTTTGCTCTAAATGACAACTAACCCATATCTGAGTCCAAGAAGAAAAGTAAATGCAACTTGATACTTTTGGCTTTTCCTTGTAATCCGTTTGGCCTGCAAGAGCCAGGAGAGAATGCTTACGAGATTTTAAATGGACTGTGACGGGTTCGACCAGGGAACAACTTGAACTCTTTTGGGGGGAAGTGGAGTGGAGGTCGTACGTTTTTTTAGTTGTTTTGGTAGGAATGGGGATTCCCTAGGACAGACAGATCAATTTGGTTTCAAACTGAATACATTTAAATCCTAACTTGGTGTCGAGGTTTTTGGAGAACTGAAAAAATCCCTTATTCATAAAACGCACTTCTTGTGTTCCAGTATGCCCCTTATTTCCGCGACAAACATTAAAACTGCTCTTTCATTTAGTATTCTCTAATTATAGACCACATCCGATGTATAAAAATTCAGCCCAAAACAGTGTAAAACAGTAGCAGACTTCAGTACGAGGCCCTGGGGAATAACTACAGAGTTGAGGTCAATTGTTTTAGGCTGATTTTTGATATATCGAAAGTGGTCTCTTTACTAACTGATGTAGTACGTTTATGAAATAATGAAGGAAAGTAAACTCCTCGAATATCTTGCATACCGCCTGAAGCGAGTAACTTTAGTGGACCGGAAACTAAAAAACCTTTGTTTTCGTGACGTTTTAGTCACGCGTAAGTCACGCGTTAAAGTCACGCGTTAAAGTCACGCGAGTTGAATGGTTCCCAGCCTTCTCGTCTGATGAAGTACTTCCTATTCTGTCCGATCCTTTGTCGAGGACTCGCAGTACAGCATGAACTCTGCAGTACAGCTTTGGGATGGTCAACTATCCGTCATTACTACTCCTATACCTCATGTTTCAGCTCCAAATGAGGTCCTCGTTAAGGTAGCGTTTTCTGGAGTATGTGGAACCGATCTCCATATCCTGGCTGGAGAGTTCCCGTCTGCGAAATGTGTCATCTTGGGTCATGAGTTTGCTGGAGTCGTAAGCGAGATTGGCGGCGAGGTAAAGGGGATTTCTGTCGGAGATCGGTAAGAATAAGTTCCTTTTTTCTTTTACCTAAAGCTTCATATTATCATACTAAATATGTTTCGCAAAGCAGAAAACAAACTTTCCTTTCATCGGCAATTCAAATTCGTTCGTGAATACAAGAGGGTAAGCAAGATTTCAAGATACATGTACTTCCGTGTACTTCCGTAACCCACAGTTTCAAAAGATAGATTGCGATCGGCAATTAAGTTAGAAGGACTTTTGTCGCTAAGAAAATTTGAATTACAAAACCAAATAGATCAATGTAGCAAAATAAATAATTGAAAGTGTATTCTACAGCAGACTCTACAGCAGCACAATCTTGTGTTTTCCTTTCCTTTTGTAACAGAAGAAGAACATCTGCTTTTTTTTACTTAGAAAAACAAATCATCATTTATTGTTGAGATTTATTTCGCGGCGATTTTTTCTTTTTGATTGAACTGAAAGTTTTCCCTTTTTTCAATTAAAAGCAAATTTTGTTTGGGATATAAATGGTTTGAGGTCACAGAGTGCGGAAAATAAATTTGGTGATTTGAATATAAAATATGAACTGATCATGAGACGCCCATGCCCTGAAGCTCATCAATATTTCCTCACCTAACAGGTGTCTGTCTGGAAAGGCAGCCACGTGCCAAAGCTTGATTTCTTAGTCTGTGATGTTTAAAAGGCATAAATAACGTAAAATCCCCATCATTCACTGTACCATTACAGCATCCCCTCCCTTCCATAACCCGGTACGGCTGTAACTAGTTTCAGGCAAACAGAGAGCCAATTGCATCAGTAATTGTTTTTTTTCATTTTTGTTGTTTATGTAGTCATTATAAACACACAGCATAACTATGAAGGGAATTTAACCATGGAGCTTGGTTGAGTCATAATTTTTTCGGGGTCATTGCCCAGTCATAGTTTGTCTGGCTATGGCCCTGGGCTAGCCTCCAAGGCAGACATATTGCTTTTGGCTCATCCAGCAATCCTTCTCGTGGGAAGGTGTGTGTGATAAGCTTGGAGAATGTCGTAATGGGTGGAGCCTGCCACTGGGTAGTCTGTGTTTTAGCAGCCCTTCCCAAAAGAAAAGTTCCGGAAGAACAGCGGTGAGATTTTGTTAACAATTGTTTTCCTTGCATGAATTAGGCATCCATTCAACAACTTAAAACATTGTACAGTTAATTGTTTAAACACCAAATGATCGATCAAATGATTTTATATATACTTTCCATAAAAACTAAGGGGGTTTTGAACTTGATTTTTGATGGTGACACTAAGATGCAAACATTGAGTTTTTCTTTTTTTTCTTGGCTGTAACACAGCAGAACAACTGAGATGTATGTTGGGCATTTTTGAGTGGGGCTTTGCCACTTGGATCCTGAAGCCCCTTAAGCCTGGTTTTCATACGTTGGGAAAATCCCAGACAGTCTGGGATTTTACTGTTTTCCCGACCGTCCCAGATTTTGCCGACTAATGAAAACACAAAATCGTAGATATCCCCGATCGTCTGGGATGATTGGGGACAAATCTGGAGAATTGGGAGCGTTTTCTATTTTTCTGATGCGTCCCAGATTTCTGCGATGGTCAGCGATCATTCCAGACAAATGAAAACTCAAATTTGTACTGTCGGGGATGTCGGCGATGGATTTAGCTCATTACCAATCCCCTAAATTGCTGGGCTCTAGTCCCCCTATCTCAAATAAACATGCCAGGCTTCTCTGTCAACAAGTGATGGCTATCTGGGACAGACCTCTGGCGAATATCCGATGTATCGGCAAAATCTGCGATGGTAGGCAAAAACTTGATCGTTTGGAATTTTCCCAACATATGAAAATTAGGCTTTACCCTGACCACCAGACCAGTAAGCCATTCCAAAATTGTGCAGGGTACTGGGGTGAGTTTCATGTTTTAAACGATCAATAAACCGACACCACCACATGAAAGATCATGTTGAGATAAGTCATTTGACCAAGATTGATGTGTTTAGGATGAACAGACACTAAGCTGTAGTCAAAACAATTGGTTCAAAATCTATACAAATGTCTCTAATGTTGAGACAGCTTTCTCCAAAACCATAAACCCTTAACTTTTTTATCAGTTTTGTGACAACTATAAAATCCCTTCATTTACATACCATTAATCTGAAAGAAGCTGAGATTATTATTTTTGCCCATTTTTAAGAGTATCACAGAGATCCTAAAAATTTCAAGGGTTCAGATGATGCTGTCTCAACGTTATAGACTTTTGAATGTATAGATTTTGAACCATGTTTAAGTTCTATAACTTGGTCTCTGCTTACCCTAAAAACCTCAAACTTGTATGTTCGAGTGACTGCTCTCAACATGACCTTTCATATAGTGAAGTCAGTTTTTTGATTGGTTAAATATGAAACTTGTCCCAGTTCTCTGCACAATTTCGGAATGGCCTAGTATTAGTAAGCACTGCACTAGCTTATTAGTAAACCAAAGTAAATGTTGAAAATGTCGATTGTGCTTCTATTTCAGTGTGGTCATCAACCCAAACACCAACTGTGGGAGATGCTCATTTTGCCAGAAGGGCCAGCCGCACTTCTGTAAAACTGGTGGAATACGTTCAACTGTTGGGATTTGGCGCAATGGAGGATGGTCTCAATATTGCCGTGTTCCTGCAGAAACTGTCTATTCTGTTCCACCGCAAATAACCCTGCGTCAAGCTGCTCTGATTGAGCCATACTCATGCATTACTCATGGTTTCGATCTTCTAATGCCCCTTGCAACATCTTCCAATGTCCTTATTTGCGGTTCAGGAATTATTGGGCTGTTGTGGGCTTCTCTACTTCATTTTCATGGATACAGAAAAGTGACCATCAGTGAGGTTGCTGAACGACGGAGAAGCCTTGCAAGTGGCTTAGACACTGGCTATCAAGTTGTTCATCCTGAGGTTCTGGTGAACAATGCAAGAGAGGCAAACTTGGCTGGTGATGCAAGCTGGGGCTTTGACGCTGTTGTGGATTGCACTGGTGCACCAGCAGCAATTGAGCAAGCCATAAAATGGTTGCGGTGCGGAGGAAAGATGCTTGTTTTTGGGTGCTGTCCAAAAAAGTCGTCAATCAAAATTGACCCTCATGAAATCTATGCCAAGGAATTGAAAATTATTGGATCACACATTAATCCTTTTACCTTTCCTCAAGCTATTCAGCTGGTTAAGGATATGGCGGAAAAGTATTTGAGTTACGACAAGCTAGGGATTGCTGTATTTGATTTGCGCAGATACCAGTCAGCTCTTGATGCCCTGTCTAGAGCTGAAATTTCCAAAGCTGTATTTGAGCTGTGATAAATCAGTGAGGAAATGTTTCTGAAGTAACAAATGCCTAGATCACTTAAGGTAGCACTCCTCCACCGCTTAAGGTAGCCGCTGTCCGAAGGTGCAAAAGTCCAAAAGAAAGTAAAGATAAGATAAGAGTGTTACGACTGAATGTTACTTTTTGATGTTTACATTTAAGTCAAAGGAACCAAACTTTCATCAACGAATCTCTGAATCTGTGACAATTATCCTGATATTTTCTTGACCATCAGTGTTTTTAGGTAAATTACTGCCATTTATACAAATTAGACTCAACAGCAATTTTATCTAAAGTATCACACACACACACACACACTGAAAGAAAATAAGACTTGTAGAGGAAGTGTGAAACTTCAATAGGGTGGGGTTTCAACTAAAACAATTCTTCTGTAGGCGGAGTATCAACATCGACTAACAAGATTTGGGACAAATTCAAGTGATGTTAGATTCCATTAATATTTACAAGTATAGGGTGGAGGTAGAGTCTTCAGAAGGCTTGTAAGTTGTGAACAATCATGGGTTAAAAAGACGAGTTGTTTAATTAAGAAGAATTGAGTTATTTTATTTTTATTCTATGCCCATGTGAAAAAGTGGGGAATGCATTTCAGAAGTTAGAAAAGGACACCGATGTAGGAGTGGCTCAACTTTTATTTGACCTTCAAAGGAAATAAAGAGACAGAATTCTATTATTCCTTTGTGGGCAACTGCTAAAAGATAACTTGATGGCAAGAAAATAGTCTCTGTCAACGTTTTCTTTAAGTTTTTAAGTAGCCAGAAGCCATGAAGAGCCTTTAAGGCTTGTGAACGAAAAAAGCTTTACTATAAAATTCTTGACCCGATGCAACTGAGGCTTTTTCAGGTGATCAGCTCTAAGGGTACTTACTACCTGTGAGCGGTTAAAAGGAAGTTTTAAGGTGCAGAATCGTTTTTTATGATAACTACAGAAATTCATGTGCGCTCATTGGCTAATTTTTATTGTCAATATGCGGACAGACACATAAATTTAAAATTCATGCGACGCGTCAGTGAGTGAGAGCGGGCAATTCGACAATTTGGTATTGTAAAAAACAAATTGATGTCAGTTTTTAATATGTCTGTCCTGTTATTGACAATGAATTTCATCATAACATTGTCAAAGTAGTCTGCGGATCCACTCGGCTATCGCCCCGTGGATCCCCAGCTACTTTGACAATGTTATGACGAAATTCATGATCAATAACAGGACAGACGCATAAAAAACTGACGTCAGTTTGTTAATTAGACACTATTTTGCTGTGCTATATATTGTTTTCAAGGTAACAGCTAATGTCATTTCATTCCCTTTCCCTACTCCCCTTCCTTGTTACCGTCCTAATAATCCCCCACTACCACCCGGTAAGTAAAAATAGCTCGCCCCAGTCTCTAACGTTCCATGCAGTTTACACACATATCGTGCAGGGAAGACAGTTTTGGTGCTTGTTATTTTCCAATTTTTTGCGTGTTACTCTACACTGAACCATGAATAACGCGCTACAGTTATGGGATGGACATCTGTCTGTGATAACACGGCCAGTGCCTCACGTTCAGACCTCTCTGGACGTTGTTGTAAAAATCACTTATTCGGCGGTATGCGGGACGGATCTGAAGATTCTCGAAGGCAAGTTTCCTTGTGAAAAATCTGTTATAATGGGCCACGAGTTCGTCGGTATTGTCAAAGAAGCGGGAGCTGACGTGAAACATGTGTCTGTCGGCGATCGGTGAGTTTTAAGTCGAATGCACGGACACTTAAATAGTTTCTATTTCACAAGAAGTAAACACGGCATGTACATGCAGCTTCCAACATAAATTTAATATGTAGCGTCACAACGACGCCCTGGTATAAGCTTATAATTAGCTTAAGCTTACGCTTTTCGTAATAATTTCCAAGCTTACCGTTTTAAGTTGCTGTATTGGCTTAATAAGCAATTCATTGCTTGGAGATTCGGATGTACATAGGAATTTACTATTGATATAATTTGAAAGAAAGGTGTACGTTTTCGTATTGTACGCACTGACGCTCTTCGCGGTGTCAAATATATTTAAGCTCAAGATATTGCCCAACATTTTATGAAGGTAAATAGACTTTTCAGGCATTAGGTATTTCTGCCCCTTTCCGCTAAGAAATAATTGAATCGATTGTAAAGCTTTTCTGAGGAACGTTTGATTTCGATGCGACTGTCTCCCCCACACCCCCACCTCCTGTCTGACTGGATTTCTCTTTCACCCCCTCCCCTACATCACATGCACAAATCCACGAGGTCTTAATGAAACTTTTGATGAACTCTGCTGAAAAATTCTTATTCTCTTCTCCTCCACTGTTTTTGTTTGTTTATAAATATGTCAGTGGTGGATAGGAGAGGACCCACCATATTTTACTGTAGATGAAAAAAAAATTCCCAGAACGAAGAAAATCTGGCAGTGCAAGTTCAAAAATTCCCCTCCTCTCCTTAACTCAATTTCTGGATCTGCCATTGTGTGTGTATAACTTTTGGGTTCATGCACGGTCTCCTGCTTAAAATGTGGGTACCAGAAAAGTTTTGGTCTTCCTCAATTCAACAATAGGGAGCTTAAGCACACATGTTTTTGAGACACAGACCGTAATCGGAAGTGAGCTGATAATTTTCACTTTTATCTTGCCCACACACAACCACATTTACATTGCTAAGTATCTTTTCTCCATTAGAAATGAGTGGTATAGAAATCTAGGAGACTACTTTCCTAGCACGCGAAATGTTCTCTTCCGTTTGCCGTCCACGTCTCGAAAAACGTGCGTGCTGAGCTCCCTAATGGAGAGAGGGGGAGGGGTAGTAAAACTGATAATTAAAATTGATAAATGACCTTTATTTACACTAAATCAGAGCCTAAAGCCTAAGGCTGGTGCTTGCCAAGCAACTTAATTTCAGAAGCAAATATTTCAAATTGAACATAGCAAGGTTATAAACCCTAGACCATCTAGCAACAGTGAAACCAGTTGGCTATTTACAAACATTGCTGAGGAGGTGACCTCAGGTCTGACAGGTGAAACAACGCCAGTTAGTTGACAGAGCGAGACTTCAACCCTGGACCCCTAGGTTGTAAGTCCAGCACCTGAATCACTTAGCCATGGTTCCTCACTGCCTCCTTTTGTGATGAGGTCTAAATAATAACCCAAAATTCTTGTGGGCATCAGTTGTAAAGGGCATCGAAACTGCTGCACAGATAAGCAAAGAGCTATCAAGATGGGAATTTGATTTGTATTTTTCAAAAATTCAAAGTTCTAATCAATAGATTTTCTTCATTTTTTTTGCACTAAACATAGAAAATAGAAAGTGATGCATCAAAACTGAACATCCAAGGCCAGAAAATCCAGTCAAAGCTATAGCAATAGCCATCTGCCCTATCATTGGTCATTTTATTACTTAGTGCACACTCAATGCATGACAAGGTGTGTGAATTTGCATGGGCAGTAATAACCTGAATTTCAGCTGCTGCCTCCTCTCGCTAACTTGGGGAGAGAGACGTCTGAAAGCACTGGGCGATAATGCTGTCTGTTGACGTCACTACCCAAAAATCTGGTAGTAGTTCTGATTGGTTGCCGTGTTAATTTAATCGCCCGACGCAAATAATTTGAATAACTTTATTGCCAAACTTTGCGCATTCAATGAAGATGGCAGAAGAAAATCGTGAGCTAACGTCACAAGACTTGCAGTTTCTGGTGTATGCTCGACATTTGGGGCTCAAAACCTTAATCCACAACAAGAAAATGCACTTTCAGAATTACTTAGCGGAAGTGATGTATTCGTTAACTTGCCTACGGGATATGGAAAGTCCTCAATATATCAGATGGCTCCACTCATGATGATTGAACTTTCAAAGCAGTCAACAGCCATTTTCCAAACGAAAGCATAGTCGTATGCAAAATTTATCTGAGAAAAAAGTCTGAAACCTTGCAACAGTCCACTTGTACATGTAAAAATTATAATTTTACTTTCGATATGTACGGCTAGCTCACTAAATACATTGGCATTAAACACTCCTTGAAATCTATAAATGAAGACGTTTGTCAAGTTTTTCAACGACCATCCGCATGCATGAATGACCCTGAAATCAAGCAAATCTGAATGCGAGTGAACAAATTATTTCTGCACGTATTTTTCTTAGGGCGACAGACTGACCATATACTTAAACCTATGAGACTTATAACCTATTACCTTACAAAATTATAAGGTTTATTAGAAGTTTTGTCGAGTCTGTCACCCCAAGACAATTACGTACAGAAATAACTTTAGTTTGCATGTAGATTTGCTTGCTTTTGGGGTCATTCATGCATGCGAATGGCCGTTTTAAATAGTGGACCACTGCAAAGTTTAAGACTTTTTTTGTAAATTTTGCATATGGTCAGTGAGGAGGCGGAGATGATTGGCGTCCACCAAAGCTTGGTTTTGTCTAGACACTTTTGCACTGAAGGTCGCATGTGAAATTTCATAAATCACGGGACAGCATTATCGCCCAGTGCTTTCAGATGTCTCTCTCCCCAAGTTAGCTAGAGGAGGAGGCGGCTGAAATTCAGGCTAGGGCAGTAACGACATGCAGAAACAATAAAAACAAACGTCCTTAAATGACTAATAGTCAGGCACAGTATACATGCGATGATCATTATTCCAGTGGACTGGTAGTACCATCCTCAGTATGCTGTATACATGTACTGTATGTAATGGCGTAGAAATCTACCCAAGTGATTTGGCTAAAATTCACACTTCACATGCTTTTATGTCGAGTGATAAATGTCGGGCTGAAATGGCCATATTACAGTAGATAGCAATTCTATGGACAAATAAATTTTGTACACTGTAGATTCCCGTACATGTGTGCACAAGTTAAAAGTTATGGACCGGCGAGTCTGACCATGTAAATATCTACATGTACCAAAATCTACTACACACTGGTACCCATCATACAAACAATTTTATTTGTTACTTTTCTGAACAGTTAGCCATAAAATTGGACAGTTGACATAGCCTGGCTTTAGTTTATAAATTTTGTCAAAAGAATCAGCTGAGTGTGTTTGTCATTAAAGTTAATATTGATATTCCTTTTTGTCAGTGTCGTCATTAACCCCAACACCAGCTGTGGAATGTGTGATAACTGCACCAAAGGACTGCCACACTTCTGCAAATTCGAAGGCGTGAGAGGCACTATTGGTATCAGACGTAATGGAGGATGGGCACAGTATTGCCGTCTGCCAGCCAAGAATGTTGTTCCGTTACCCCATCAGCTGTCATTTGAACTTGGCTTGTTACTGGAACCGATGTCATGTGTCACTCATGGCTGGAATCTTTTACAGCCGATCTCTCCTGATTCAGAGATCCTAGTTTGTGGAGCTGGAAGCATGGGTCTTCTATTTATGTGTTTGTTACACTTCAGAGGTTACAGAGAAGTTGTTGTGACTGAGCTGTTAAAGGGACGTCAGAAAATTGCACAAAGGCTTGACTTTGGTTTTCAAGTAGTCCATCCTGAAATTTTAGTTTCTGAATCTAGGAATGCAAAGCTTGATGGTGATGAAGATTGGGGATTTGACATTGTTATCGACTGCTCTGGCGATCCAAACACCCTTGAACAAGGGGTTCAATGGTTACGCCAAGGAGGAAAATTTCTTCTGTTTGGAATTTCACCTGCAGGATCAGAAGCAAAAATTGATCCACACGAGGTTTATGCGAAGGAACTGAAGATCATAGCATCCAGAATTAATCCTTTTACCTTCTCATCATCCATGCAGATTGTACAGGATATGGGAGAACGGTACTTGAGTTTTGGAAAGTTAGGTATACGCACTTTTCAACTCCAGGAATTTACAGCAGCTTTGGAAGTTCAACGTAGTGGAGAAATTTCAAAAGCTGTCTTTGAAAATTAAATGTTGGTGAAATGAGCTTTCTGATTTACTTCAGCCAGAGCCCAATACAAACCTTTGAGCAATATGTATTTCACTTTTTTTCCCCTTAAAAACTCTAATATTCAGCAGGTCATCTTTTAAACATCAGGCCCAAGTTGTTGAAAGGCTGGATAACGCTATCCACTGGATAAGTGTTAACAAAACAAACTGCACTATCCACTGGATAGCGATTTATCCAGTGGATGGTGTTATCCACCTTTTGAACAACTGGGGCGAGGCCTGGTTTGTTCGAAAGATGGATAATGCCATCCAGTAGAGAAATCACTAACCACTGGATAGTGATTTATCCAGTGGGTAGCATTATCCAGGCTTGGAGAAACCAGGTCCCAGTTGTTCAAAGGCTGGATAAACGCTATCCACCGTAAAAATCACTATCCAGTAGATGTGTTAAAAAAACAAGCCACACTATCCATTGGATAGTGATTTATACAGTGGACAGCGTTATCCGCCTTTCCAACAACCCGGGCCAGGACTAGCATGTTGTCAGCATAGCAGCTGAATTCTCAGTGTAGCCATCCCCTAGGTTATTTAAATCCAAAAATGAAAAGTGTCAACACATTTTGCAAATTTATCAGAGGCTCTCCTGACGGCCTTGTGACCAATGTATTGTAGAGAATGAAGAGGACGAATGAGAGCGAGTCAAATGGAATATATTCTCTCAGTAAGACATTCAGCCAAGGCTTTCCCCATTAATCACTATAAGCTAAAGAATTAGATCAGGTTTTGAACTGTTTATCTACATGTATAGAGTTATTATGGACTTTACAGTGTGAAAAGCACTCGAGAAGCTAGAGTTCCTCTAGGTGTAAACTATTGTTCCTCATTTTCATTTCCAACCCCCAGTGCATAACTGGATAAACTCACATTAACACAAAAAATTATTGTATCATATTCAGGGAGTGAATCTCTTAAAAATAATAAATAGACTGGCTTGTTAATGAGCTGAGCTAGCTCTTCTTGCCTTGACCAGGGCATGAGAAAAGTGTTGTCTCATTGTCACAGACAGGTAGAATTTTCTTCTGGGCAAGTAACATTCACTCCATGCGCAAGAGATCAAACAAATCATAGAGCAAACTAAGTCTTGCCGAAGAAGGCAGGAAAATTTGAGAGCAACTTGTCCCAAGGACAACCTGGAATTTAAATTTTTTGGAGTCCTGCTTGTCACTTTGAAAGTTACGTCAAGTCTTGATTTTAAATTTCCTCAGCCCATGATGAGCTATCTTTCAGCCAGTAGCATTAGACAGTAGCAATGGGTTTTCGCAGCTACATCCCTGTATATTACATTCATAATGAAAATAATAGCAAAACAAAATATTGCTTTGTATGTTTTTATTCATCTGCAAGTTCAGAGCAATATGCTCTGGGTTTTATCTAAAAAATTGAAAAAATATATACAGGACTTTCTACATAGATGTTGTAGTTGTGCTAAATAAAAAAATTGGCAAAGGTCAATGATATCAAAATTATCGTACAATAACATAAGGCTTAAATAAATATCATTGATAATGATTATTTTATCTCTCAGTTAGTACAGGTGCTGTGATTGGTCAATTTAGCGGGCTGTACTCAGCCTACTAGTTTAAAGTTGTTTTTGTTGCCATGTGATTTATTGCCAAATGCTGTTAACTTTTATAGCAAGTTAAAGTTTAAAACTGTTTTTTACTGTAAACGGGTATTATAGCATGCTTACAACTCAAAAACAATAATTTTGTATTGACTTGTGTTGCTTTCGATGTGCTTCAGAAATTTGAAGCAGTTCCTTGTGAATAGAGATCATTCACAAACCTGTCAGGTACACAATAGAGATATAAATATCTTAGTTACTAACCTTGTTTTCTTGGTCCATACTGTTGGACTGTGTAGGTTATTTACTATTACTGCGGGAAATACTCAGTCCATAACTTGCAGTATATACCTCAAACTTGGCTAGTAAAAGGTGCTCAATAGACCTTTCCTGCATTCCAGCAAACAATGGCACCGAGTTGAGGTTGGGGTGGACAAAAATACAGTAAATGTATGAAAATGTCCACCTGAACCTCGCTCTGGTGCTATTGTTCGTACGCACTGAAGTGGAATGCGGGAAAGGTCTATATTGTATATTGAGAAAATAAACTCTCATTAAAGAAAGCTTGCTGGATTTTGAAAAAAAAAAACAATGGGACTGCATTGCATGTTCCATACTGGTATTAGTCAAACACGTTTCTGACATCATTATTTTTAAATTTGATTACTCAGAAAAGTTGACTCAGAAAAACATGATCATAAATTTTTCTTTATGTATTATTGATGAATTCATTCAACAGAGTGGAGGTAACAAGAGGCACAGACACTCGAATAAATTGCAAGTGCATTCTCCAAAAACTTCTTCCACTGTGACTTTTGTGTATAACAGAAGGAAAGACATCCTACAATGTATGATAAATAAATTATATTCAGAATTTTTCATGACTGCCCTGGTCAATTGCTAGTTCAACAAAATTTATAAACTTACAGCAAGTTGAATTCTATTATGGTAACACATTAAGTATAAATAAATTATATTCAGAATTTTTCATGACTGCCCTGGTCAATTGTGAAGTTCAACAAAATTATAAACTTACAGCAAGTTGAATTCTATTATGGTAACACGTTAAGTATCACTTTGAAGTGACCAACACATCTTATAAATAAAGGTGGCAATTAAAAAGTTGATTAACTGTGATATTACAGTCCTGTACTTTTTGCACAATGTCGAAAATATGCTTTGAACTGCTAGTAAGAGCTTTCATCCCACAGTTGATATACCTAATATTTAACTTGCTCTTTTTTGGTTATTTGCAACAAAAATGCATTTACAAGAAAGCCAAAAAAAGTACAATATAAATATAGAATTATTTACATGAATATATAGCACTTGGATATTTTGTCATCCAACGAATAAATCTGTGTATGCTCTACAAATAGATAAATTTACAAAAATGTCCTATCTAATGTTATGTAAGGTAGAAATACTAGCTACGTGGTGGCACAATTGGTGCACTCTCACTGACTGTGGAAACTGTGGAAAGCGTTGAAACTATTGAATTGGGACGAGAGGTACCGGATAAAGCACTGGAACTCTAGTGATCTTGACTTCTATTGGAGAAAAAAAGGAACAAGAATATTAGAAACTGCTAGTTATGAGCCATGAGATACTAACAACAATGTCTCTCGATGCCCAGAAATATTGTGAAGTAAATTAGAATGCCTAAATGTTTGCCTTTATCAACAGAAAAATGCAGATTTTTTAGTTTTAACTAGTAATGAAGGCAATGACAATTATAAAATTACTGCACATGTATTGGCACAAATTCTAGCAGCCAACTTCAAAAGGGACAGAAATTCATGCTTATATGTTCTTACTTTTTTTATGGTTTCGCCTCTGCTTCCGATACATCAGCAAGCACAACACTCCACCAACAGCAATCCCAACCATCAATATGATGAGACATATTGCCACGAACACTCCTTGTTTATCTGAAGTTCATTATCTGATAAGTTATCTAAAAAGAAAAATACAAACAAAACTCAGTAACTACTGTTACTCATGGCTGCAGTGGCAGATCTAGGGGAGGCCCCCCTTATTTTGGGTAAAAAAAGAAGGAATGACAGGAGGGAGAAAAGCCAACAGGGCAAGTAAATCCCCCCCCCCCCCCCCCCCACACACCACCACACACCACACACACCTGGCTCAAGGTCTGGTTTGAGGGCAGATTCATTGAAATGCCATTAAAGATACTGGCCATACTGCACAATTTGTTTGCTTATTTTTATTTTGTCTCGTGTGAGGCATCACAAAATGTAAACATTTTGCAACTTCTTACATGAAGTAAATTCAAAGTTTCAAAACAGCTGCCATTGTGCAAGCAAAGTGGTCAAAGCTTTATGCTTTCAATTGTTTTTTTCTCATATCACTTAATGAAGTAACTTCACAGCTGTAAAAATCAATGAAGCTGTTGGAAAAAGAGTTTGAAAGGCCTCAAAGATAAGGTATGTGGTTTGTAACGAATGACATTCAGTGCGCATTCGATCGAGTGAGTTGTTTATGATGTTTATAAATGTCAGAGTGCCGAGACTGCACAGTTCAGACATAAAATCATCTTAAATATATGTTTTTTAAATTAATATAAATTAAACAGTAAATCCCATGTTGCTGTGCATTTGTTTAGTAATTTTTCATAGAAGAAGTCAAAATGTGGTAAGAACAGTGACACTGACCGCTATTGCCTTGTGCCTTTTGTTCTTACTGCAATTTGACGTCATCTGTAATCAATCACTGAACAGATGCACAGCAATTTCATTCAACTGATTGGTTGTGCATGTGAAGCACGTGATCGAAAACTGTATTAATATTATTTTGGATTTTAGATAATATGTATTTGAATCACATCTCGGCACATACCTCCAGTTCTGTTGTCTTTTGAAGGTAATCCTGTTTTGGGGGAAAAAAAAATTAAAATAATAATTTTAATTATGTTTAAGTAGCTCACCTCCAATGACATGTTGAGTAAATTAAAAAAATAAATACTAACAGTAAATTCAAAACCTGTAAAATGCTAATTTGTCTACCTCATATACATCATGCTATCAGTTTGACAGCTTTGACAGCTAAGTTCTGTTTTGGTAGACATTTTTTCATACAGTGTGCACCAACTTATTTTGATACAGTTGCGCAAGTCAGGATTAACAATTGAAATCAATATGCACATTACCTGGTTCTGTTGCTGTTTCACTGTTAGTAGTGGAACCTGAATAATAGGAAAACAACAAAGACCTAACTTAGACATCAATCATTCAGTGCTGGACTGAATTGAATGGAAAAAAATGAATATGAAAAAAATGAATAGAAAATAAAATAATTTTGATAAAATGTGAAAATTTTACCATAAATCAAAGAAAAACATGGAAATATAATAGTGAATAAGCTACTGGCAATAAAAACGGAAAATCGATGAAATACTAATCTATGTAAACTTAGACTAAAAGAGTGGAGGATTTTGACATCTATAGCACAAATTTCATTGAAATTTTCTTGTGATATTTTGCAATCCATGACATCTCAAGCTTTGTTAATATAATTTAACCACATCTACATATTAACAAATACAGTGATGGAGTGTACATGGCTCTAAATACATTGTACTTACATGGAAAAGTTTGAGAAGGTTTTGTTGTGCATAATCTTCTGTCTGGACCAACACAGGGTAATCCTCCATTTGCTTGGGCAGGGCTGTTACAAAGCCGAGTTTGATGGCCATCAAGGCATTCACTCCAATCACACCAACCACCATGAATAACTTTAAACCAATGTTAACAGATAAAAGTATGTTACTTTCATTAAGAAATAGAAAAAACATATACCATGTTTCTATCGAGTTATAGAAACATGAGTGGAACTTTGGGAGAAACAGAAATGCTGCTTGAACATGGGCTGCAGGCAAGTGTTTCCACAGCTTTTTTGAGTTCTCCCAAACTTTCATGAGTGTTTATAACTCGACAGAAGCATGGAGTACATGTTTTCTACTTCTCTGAGTAAACACTGTGATGAGAAATAAGAACTTGTTAACTTTGATTATCAAAATGTAAATTCTCTTTGCTCAGGCCATCATTACGTCAAGAGCTTGTGCTTGTTCTGTGTCTCCACAGAGTTACAGAAATACAATTTTAACCAATCAGCATGCATATTTTCTTAGGACTATTTTCTAATTTGCCTTGGAGATACTACATAGAAACATGACAACCACGATGCCTGGGACAATTGGTGGCTCGACAGAGACACTGCTGACTAGAAGCATAATCTAGCTGTCATATGACGATTATTAACAAATTAATCTGAATGTAATTCCTAACTGGCTAAATTTTTAATCAAAATGTTAATTAGAATGAAGAATTTGTACTGTACCTTTGTTTCCTTCAAGACAGTTAGGGTCATTGCTGCCATTACAAACATAAATTTTCATCTTCATTCCTTGTTTGCAATACCCTCCTTGTGTGTTTGTCAGTGAGCTAAGCAATCCTGATGCAGTATCTATAATGTTAATATTTCAAAAGAGCAACAAAAATGTCATTATAAAAGTGGAAAAATTAGTTAACTACTACATTTTTCACCTTGGTATTGGAAACATCAGACTGTATTTTTGTGATGGCTATTTAATTACTGCCAATAATTGATAATTAATTGTTAATCTGATAAACTGCACTCCCTAGAAAGCTAAATGTGAGATTAACCTAAATTGGGCAGGATGAAGCTGCCAGCATTTCACAAGATGTCTGTCTTAATTGTTTCTTAATGCAGTGTGAAAGAGTCTCTGATCAAAACTGGAAAGGTTGGGGTCAGCGTTTAGAACTGCCTTCATGTAGCTGATGTAAAATTATACTGGTCAGTCGATTAACTACCCACCCAAGATTCTGTGAAAAGAGATCCAGTATGAGCCTACAAAATGGTACATATTCTAACAATAAAAAGGAAGATTGTGGAACA
>JAHPZR010034545.1:0-13901 GCA_019787425.1 Platygyra sinensis
CCTTGAGCCAGGTGTGTGTGTGTGTGTGTGTGGGGGGGGGGGGGGGGGATTTACTTGCCCTGTTGGCTTTTCTCCCTCCTGTCATTCCTTCTTTTTTACCCAAAATAAGGGGGGGCCTCCCCTAGATCTGCCACTGCAGCATGAGTAACAGTAGTTACTGAGTTTTGTTTGTATTTTTCTTTTTAGATAACTTATCAGATAATGAACTTCAGATAAACAAGGAGTGTTCGTGGCAATATGTCTCATCATATTGATGGTTGGGATTGCTGTTGGTGGAGTGTTGTGCTTGCTGATGTATCGGAAGCAGAGGCGAAACCATAAAAAAAGTAAGAACATATAAGCATGAATTTCTGTCCCTTTTGAAGTTGGCTGCTAGAATTTGTGCCAATACATGTGCAGTAATTTTATAATTGTCATTGCCTTCATTACTAGTTAAAACTAAAAAATCTGCATTTTTCTGTTGATAAAGGCAAACATTTAGGCACTTCTAATTTACTTCACAATATTTCTGGGCATCGAGAGACATTGTTGTTAGTATCTCATGGCTCATAACTAGCAGTTTCTAATATTCTTGTTCCTTTTTTTCTCCAATAGAAGTCAAGATCACTAGAGTTCCCAGTGCTTTATCCGGTACCTCTCGTCCCAATTCAATAGTTTCAACGCTTTCCACAGTTTCCACAGTCAGTGAGAGTGCACCAATTGTGCCACCACGTAGCTAGTATTTCTACCTTACATAACATTAGATAGGACATTTTTGTAAATTTATCTATTTGTAGAGCATACACAGATTTATTCGTTGGATGACAAAATATCCAAGTGCTATATATTCATGTAAATAATTCTATATTTATATTGTACTTTTTTTGGCTTTCTTGTAAATGCATTTTTTGCAAATAACCAAAAAAGAGCAAGTTAAATATTAGGTATATCAACTGTGGGATGAAAGCTCTTACTAGCAGTTCAAAGCATATTTTCGACATTGTGCAAAAAGTACAGGACTGTAATATCACAGTTAATCAACTTTTTAATTGCCACCTTTATTTATAAGATGTGTTGGTTCACTTCAAAGTGATACTTAACGTGTTACCATAATAGAATTCAACTTGCTGTAAGTTTATAATTTTGTTGAACTTCACAATTGACCAGGGCAGTCATGAAAAATTCTGAATATAATTTATTTATACTTAATGTGTTACCATAATAGAATTCAACTTGCTGTAAGTTTATAAATTTTGTTGAACTTAGCAATTGACCAGGGCAGTCATGAAAAATTCTGAATATAATTTATTTATCATACATTGTAGGATGTCTTTCCTTCTGTTATACACAAAAGTCACAGTGGAAGAATTTTTGGAGAATGCACTTGCAATTTATTCGAGTGTCTGTGCCTCTTGTTACCTCCACTCTGTTGAATGAATTCATCAATAATACATAAAGAAAAATTTATGATCATGTTTTCTGAGTCAACTTTTCTGAGTAATCAAATTTTAAAAATAATGATGTCAGAAACGTGTTTGACTAATACCAGTATGGAACATGCAATGCAGTCCCATTGTTTTTTTTTTTTCAAAATCCAGCAAGCTTTCTTTAATGAGAGTTTATTTTCTCAATATACAATATAGACCTTTCCCGCATTCCACTTCAGTGCGTACGAACAATAGCACCAGAGCGAGGTTCAGGTGGACATTTTCATACATTTACTGTATTTTTGTCCACCCCAACCTCAACTCGGTGCCATTGTTTGCTGGAATGCAGGAAAGGTCTATTGAGCACCTTTTACTAGCCAAGTTTGAGGTATATACTGCAAGTTATGGACTGAGTATTTCCCCGCAGTAATAGTAAATAACCTACACAGTCCAACAGTATGGACCAAGAAAACAAGGTTAGTAACTAAGATATTTATATCTCTATTGTGTACCTGACAGGTTTGTGAATGATCTCTATTCACAAGGAACTGCTTCAAATTTCTGAAGCACATCGAAAGCAACACAAGTCAATACAAAATTATTGTTTTTGAGTTGTAAGCATGCTATAATACCCGTTTACAGTAAAAAACAGTTTTAAACTTTAACTTGCTATAAAAGTTAACAGCATTTGGCAATAAATCACATTGGCAACAAAAACAACTTTAAACTAGTAGGCTGAGTACAGCCCGCTAAATTGACCAATCACAGCACCTGTACTAACTGAGAGATAAAATAATCATTATCAATGATATTTATTTAAGCCTTATGTTATTGTACGATAATTTTGATATCATTGACCTTTGCCAATTTTTTTATTAGCACAACTACAACATCTATGTAGAAAGTCCTGTATATATTTTTTCAATTTTTTAGATAAAACCCAGAGCATATTGCTCTGAACTTGCAGATGAATAAAAACATACAAAGCAATATTTTGTTTTGCTATTATTTTCATTATGAATGTAATATACAGGGATGTAGCTGCGAAACCCATTGCTACTGTCTAATGCTACTGGCTGAAAGATAGCTCATCATGGGCTGAGGAAATTTAAAATCAAGACTTGACGTAACTTTCAAAGTGACAAGCAGGACTCCAAAAAATTTAAATTCCAGGTTGTCCTTGGGACAAGTTGCTCTCAAATTTTCCTTGCCTTCTTCGGCAAGACTTAGTTTGCTCTATGATTTGTTTGATCTCTTGCGCATGGAGTGAATGTTACTTGCCCAGAAGAAAATTCTACCTGTCTGTGACAATGAGACAACACTTTTCTCATGCCCTGGTCAAGGCAAGAAGAGCTAGCTCAGCTCATTAACAAGCCAGTCTATTTATTATTTTTAAGAGATTCACTCCCTGAATATGATACAATAATTTTTTGTGTTAATGTGAGTTTATCCAGTTATGCACTGGGGGTTGGAAATGAAAATGAGGAACAATAGTTTACACCTAGAGGAACTCTAGCTTCTCGAGTGCTTTTCACACTGTAAAGTCCATAATAACTCTATACATGTAGATAAACAGTTCAAAACCTGATCTAATTCTTTAGCTTATAGTGATTAATGGGGAAAGCCTTGGCTGAATGTCTTACTGAGAGAATATATTCCATTTGACTCGCTCTCATTCGTCCTCTTCATTCTCTACAATACATTGGTCACAAGGCCGTCAGGAGAGCCTCTGATAAATTTGCAAAATGTGTTGACACTTTTCATTTTTGGATTTAAATAACCTAGGGGATGGCTACACTGAGAATTCAGCTGCTATGCTGACAACATGCTAGTCCTGGCCCGGGTTGTTGGAAAGGCGGATAACGCTGTCCACTGTATAAATCACTATCCAATGGATAGTGTGGCTTGTTTTTTTAACACATCTACTGGATAGTGATTTTTACGGTGGATAGCGTTATCCAGCCTTTGAACAACTGGGACCTGGTTTCTCCAAGCCTGGATAATGCTACCCACTGGATAAATCACTATCCAGTGGTTAGTGATTTCTCTACTGGATGGCATTATCCATCTTTCGAACAAACCAGGCCTCGCCCCAGTTGTTCAAAAGGTGGATAACACCATCCACTGGATAAATCGCTATCCAGTGGATAGTGCAGTTTGTTTTGTTAACACTTATCCAGTGGATAGCGTTATCCAGCCTTTCAACAACTTGGGCCTGATGTTTAAAAGATGACCTGCTGAATATTAGAGTTTTTAAGGGGAAAAAAGTGAAATACATATTGCTCAAAGGTTTGTATTGGGCTCTGGCTGAAGTAAATCAGAAAGCTCATTTCACCAACATTTAATTTTCAAAGACAGCTTTTGAAATTTCTCCACTACGTTGAACTTCCAAAGCTGCTGTAAATTCCTGGAGTTGAAAAGTGCGTATACCTAACTTTCCAAAACTCAAGTACCGTTCTCCCATATCCTGTACAATCTGCATGGATGATGAGAAGGTAAAAGGATTAATTCTGGATGCTATGATCTTCAGTTCCTTCGCATAAACCTCGTGTGGATCAATTTTTGCTTCTGATCCTGCAGGTGAAATTCCAAACAGAAGAAATTTTCCTCCTTGGCGTAACCATTGAACCCCTTGTTCAAGGGTGTTTGGATCGCCAGAGCAGTCGATAACAATGTCAAATCCCCAATCTTCATCACCATCAAGCTTTGCATTCCTAGATTCAGAAACTAAAATTTCAGGATGGACTACTTGAAAACCAAAGTCAAGCCTTTGTGCAATTTTCTGACGTCCCTTTAACAGCTCAGTCACAACAACTTCTCTGTAACCTCTGAAGTGTAACAAACACATAAATAGAAGACCCATGCTTCCAGCTCCACAAACTAGGATCTCTGAATCAGGAGAGATCGGCTGTAAAAGATTCCAGCCATGAGTGACACATGACATCGGTTCCAGTAACAAGCCAAGTTCAAATGACAGCTGATGGGGTAACGGAACAACATTCTTGGCTGGCAGACGGCAATACTGTGCCCATCCTCCATTACGTCTGATACCAATAGTGCCTCTCACGCCTTCGAATTTGCAGAAGTGTGGCAGTCCTTTGGTGCAGTTATCACACATTCCACAGCTGGTGTTGGGGTTAATGACGACACTGACAAAAAGGAATATCAATATTAACTTTAATGACAAACACACTCAGCTGATTCTTTTGACAAAATTTATAAACTAAAGCCAGGCTATGTCAACTGTCCAATTTTATGGCTAACTGTTCAGAAAAGTAACAAATAAAATTGTTTGTATGATGGGTACCAGTGTGTAGTAGATTTTGGTACATGTAGATATTTACATGGTCAGACTCGCCGGTCCATAACTTTTAACTTGTGCACACATGTACGGGAATCTACAGTGTACAAAATTTATTTGTCCATAGAATTGCTATCTACTGTAATATGGCCATTTCAGCCCGACATTTATCACTCGACATAAAAGCATGTGAAGTGTGAATTTTAGCCAAATCACTTGGGTAGATTTCTACGCCATTACATACAGTACATGTATACAGCATACTGAGGATGGTACTACCAGTCCACTGGAATAATGATCATCGCATGTATACTGTGCCTGACTATTAGTCATTTAAGGACGTTTGTTTTTATTGTTTCTGCATGTCGTTACTGCCCTAGCCTGAATTTCAGCCGCCTCCTCCTCTAGCTAACTTGGGGAGAGAGACATCTGAAAGCACTGGGCGATAATGCTGTCCCGTGATTTATGAAATTTCACATGCGACCTTCAGTGCAAAAGTGTCTAGACAAAACCAAGCTTTGGTGGACGCCAATCATCTCCGCCTCCTCACTGACCATATGCAAAATTTACAAAAAAAGTCTTAAACTTTGCAGTGGTCCACTATTTAAAACGGCCATTCGCATGCATGAATGACCCCAAAAGCAAGCAAATCTACATGCAAACTAAAGTTATTTCTGTACGTAATTGTCTTGGGGTGACAGACTCGACAAAACTTCTAATAAACCTTATAATTTTGTAAGGTAATAGGTTATAAGTCTCATAGGTTTAAGTATATGGTCAGTCTGTCGCCCTAAGAAAAATACGTGCAGAAATAATTTGTTCACTCGCATTCAGATTTGCTTGATTTCAGGGTCATTCATGCATGCGGATGGTCGTTGAAAAACTTGACAAACGTCTTCATTTATAGATTTCAAGGAGTGTTTAATGCCAATGTATTTAGTGAGCTAGCCGTACATATCGAAAGTAAAATTATAATTTTTACATGTACAAGTGGACTGTTGCAAGGTTTCAGACTTTTTTCTCAGATAAATTTTGCATACGACTATGCTTTCGTTTGGAAAATGGCTGTTGACTGCTTTGAAAGTTCAATCATCATGAGTGGAGCCATCTGATATATTGAGGACTTTCCATATCCCGTAGGCAAGTTAACGAATACATCACTTCCGCTAAGTAATTCTGAAAGTGCATTTTCTTGTTGTGGATTAAGGTTTTGAGCCCCAAATGTCGAGCATACACCAGAAACTGCAAGTCTTGTGACGTTAGCTCACGATTTTCTTCTGCCATCTTCATTGAATGCGCAAAGTTTGGCAATAAAGTTATTCAAATTATTTGCGTCGGGCGATTAAATTAACACGGCAACCAATCAGAACTACTACCAGATTTTTGGGTAGTGACGTCAACAGACAGCATTATCGCCCAGTGCTTTCAGACGTCTCTCTCCCCAAGTTAGCGAGAGGAGGCAGCAGCTGAAATTCAGGTTATTACTGCCCATGCAAATTCACACACCTTGTCATGCATTGAGTGTGCACTAAGTAATAAAATGACCAATGATAGGGCAGATGGCTATTGCTATAGCTTTGACTGGATTTTCTGGCCTTGGATGTTCAGTTTTGATGCATCACTTTCTATTTTCTATGTTTAGTGCAAAAAAAATGAAGAAAATCTATTGATTAGAACTTTGAATTTTTGAAAAATACAAATCAAATTCCCATCTTGATAGCTCTTTGCTTATCTGTGCAGCAGTTTCGATGCCCTTTACAACTGATGCCCACAAGAATTTTGGGTTATTATTTAGACCTCATCACAAAAGGAGGCAGTGAGGAACCATGGCTAAGTGATTCAGGTGCTGGACTTACAACCTAGGGGTCCAGGGTTGAAGTCTCGCTCTGTCAACTAACTGGCGTTGTTTCACCTGTCAGACCTGAGGTCACCTCCTCAGCAATGTTTGTAAATAGCCAACTGGTTTCACTGTTGCTAGATGGTCTAGGGTTTATAACCTTGCTATGTTCAATTTGAAATATTTGCTTCTGAAATTAAGTTGCTTGGCAAGCACCAGCCTTAGGCTTTAGGCTCTGATTTAGTGTAAATAAAGGTCATTTATCAATTTTAATTATCAGTTTTACTACCCCTCCCCCTCTCTCCATTAGGGAGCTCAGCACGCACGTTTTTCGAGACGTGGACGGCAAACGGAAGAGAACATTTCGCGTGCTAGGAAAGTAGTCTCCTAGATTTCTATACCACTCATTTCTAATGGAGAAAAGATACTTAGCAATGTAAATGTGGTTGTGTGTGGGCAAGATAAAAGTGAAAATTATCAGCTCACTTCCGATTACGGTCTGTGTCTCAAAAACATGTGTGCTTAAGCTCCCTATTGTTGAATTGAGGAAGACCAAAACTTTTCTGGTACCCACATTTTAAGCAGGAGACCGTGCATGAACCCAAAAGTTATACACACACAATGGCAGATCCAGAAATTGAGTTAAGGAGAGGAGGGGAATTTTTGAACTTGCACTGCCAGATTTTCTTCGTTCTGGGAATTTTTTTTTCATCTACAGTAAAATATGGTGGGTCCTCTCCTATCCACCACTGACATATTTATAAACAAACAAAAACAGTGGAGGAGAAGAGAATAAGAATTTTTCAGCAGAGTTCATCAAAAGTTTCATTAAGACCTCGTGGATTTGTGCATGTGATGTAGGGGAGGGGGTGAAAGAGAAATCCAGTCAGACAGGAGGTGGGGGTGTGGGGGAGACAGTCGCATCGAAATCAAACGTTCCTCAGAAAAGCTTTACAATCGATTCAATTATTTCTTAGCGGAAAGGGGCAGAAATACCTAATGCCTGAAAAGTCTATTTACCTTCATAAAATGTTGGGCAATATCTTGAGCTTAAATATATTTGACACCGCGAAGAGCGTCAGTGCGTACAATACGAAAACGTACACCTTTCTTTCAAATTATATCAATAGTAAATTCCTATGTACATCCGAATCTCCAAGCAATGAATTGCTTATTAAGCCAATACAGCAACTTAAAACGGTAAGCTTGGAAATTATTACGAAAAGCGTAAGCTTAAGCTAATTATAAGCTTATACCAGGGCGTCGTTGTGACGCTACATATTAAATTTATGTTGGAAGCTGCATGTACATGCCGTGTTTACTTCTTGTGAAATAGAAACTATTTAAGTGTCCGTGCATTCGACTTAAAACTCACCGATCGCCGACAGACACATGTTTCACGTCAGCTCCCGCTTCTTTGACAATACCGACGAACTCGTGGCCCATTATAACAGATTTTTCACAAGGAAACTTGCCTTCGAGAATCTTCAGATCCGTCCCGCATACCGCCGAATAAGTGATTTTTACAACAACGTCCAGAGAGGTCTGAACGTGAGGCACTGGCCGTGTTATCACAGACAGATGTCCATCCCATAACTGTAGCGCGTTATTCATGGTTCAGTGTAGAGTAACACGCAAAAAATTGGAAAATAACAAGCACCAAAACTGTCTTCCCTGCACGATATGTGTGTAAACTGCATGGAACGTTAGAGACTGGGGCGAGCTATTTTTACTTACCGGGTGGTAGTGGGGGATTATTAGGACGGTAACAAGGAAGGGGAGTAGGGAAAGGGAATGAAATGACATTAGCTGTTACCTTGAAAACAATATATAGCACAGCAAAATAGTGTCTAATTAACAAACTGACGTCAGTTTTTTATGCGTCTGTCCTGTTATTGATCATGAATTTCGTCATAACATTGTCAAAGTAGCTGGGGATCCACGGGGCGATAGCCGAGTGGATCCGCAGACTACTTTGACAATGTTATGATGAAATTCATTGTCAATAACAGGACAGACATATTAAAAACTGACATCAATTTGTTTTTTACAATACCAAATTGTCGAATTGCCCGCTCTCACTCACTGACGCGTCGCATGAATTTTAAATTTATGTGTCTGTCCGCATATTGACAATAAAAATTAGCCAATGAGCGCACATGAATTTCTGTAGTTATCATAAAAAACGATTCTGCACCTTAAAACTTCCTTTTAACCGCTCACAGGTAGTAAGTACCCTTAGAGCTGATCACCTGAAAAAGCCTCAGTTGCATCGGGTCAAGAATTTTATAGTAAAGCTTTTTTCGTTCACAAGCCTTAAAGGCTCTTCATGGCTTCTGGCTACTTAAAAACTTAAAGAAAACGTTGACAGAGACTATTTTCTTGCCATCAAGTTATCTTTTAGCAGTTGCCCACAAAGGAATAATAGAATTCTGTCTCTTTATTTCCTTTGAAGGTCAAATAAAAGTTGAGCCACTCCTACATCGGTGTCCTTTTCTAACTTCTGAAATGCATTCCCCACTTTTTCACATGGGCATAGAATAAAAATAAAATAACTCAATTCTTCTTAATTAAACAACTCGTCTTTTTAACCCATGATTGTTCACAACTTACAAGCCTTCTGAAGACTCTACCTCCACCCTATACTTGTAAATATTAATGGAATCTAACATCACTTGAATTTGTCCCAAATCTTGTTAGTCGATGTTGATACTCCGCCTACAGAAGAATTGTTTTAGTTGAAACCCCACCCTATTGAAGTTTCACACTTCCTCTACAAGTCTTATTTTCTTTCAGTGTGTGTGTGTGTGTGTGATACTTTAGATAAAATTGCTGTTGAGTCTAATTTGTATAAATGGCAGTAATTTACCTAAAAACACTGATGGTCAAGAAAATATCAGGATAATTGTCACAGATTCAGAGATTCGTTGATGAAAGTTTGGTTCCTTTGACTTAAATGTAAACATCAAAAAGTAACATTCAGTCGTAACACTCTTATCTTATCTTTACTTTCTTTTGGACTTTTGCACCTTCGGACAGCGGCTACCTTAAGCGGTGGAGGAGTGCTACCTTAAGTGATCTAGGCATTTGTTACTTCAGAAACATTTCCTCACTGATTTATCACAGCTCAAATACAGCTTTGGAAATTTCAGCTCTAGACAGGGCATCAAGAGCTGACTGGTATCTGCGCAAATCAAATACAGCAATCCCTAGCTTGTCGTAACTCAAATACTTTTCCGCCATATCCTTAACCAGCTGAATAGCTTGAGGAAAGGTAAAAGGATTAATGTGTGATCCAATAATTTTCAATTCCTTGGCATAGATTTCATGAGGGTCAATTTTGATTGACGACTTTTTTGGACAGCACCCAAAAACAAGCATCTTTCCTCCGCACCGCAACCATTTTATGGCTTGCTCAATTGCTGCTGGTGCACCAGTGCAATCCACAACAGCGTCAAAGCCCCAGCTTGCATCACCAGCCAAGTTTGCCTCTCTTGCATTGTTCACCAGAACCTCAGGATGAACAACTTGATAGCCAGTGTCTAAGCCACTTGCAAGGCTTCTCCGTCGTTCAGCAACCTCACTGATGGTCACTTTTCTGTATCCATGAAAATGAAGTAGAGAAGCCCACAACAGCCCAATAATTCCTGAACCGCAAATAAGGACATTGGAAGATGTTGCAAGGGGCATTAGAAGATCGAAACCATGAGTAATGCATGAGTATGGCTCAATCAGAGCAGCTTGACGCAGGGTTATTTGCGGTGGAACAGAATAGACAGTTTCTGCAGGAACACGGCAATATTGAGACCATCCTCCATTGCGCCAAATCCCAACAGTTGAACGTATTCCACCAGTTTTACAGAAGTGCGGCTGGCCCTTCTGGCAAAATGAGCATCTCCCACAGTTGGTGTTTGGGTTGATGACCACACTGAAATAGAAGCACAATCGACATTTTCAACATTTACTTTGGTTTACTAATAAGCTAGTGCAGTGCTTACTAATACTAGGCCATTCCGAAATTGTGCAGAGAACTGGGACAAGTTTCATATTTAACCAATCAAAAAACTGACTTCACTATATGAAAGGTCATGTTGAGAGCAGTCACTCGAACATACAAGTTTGAGGTTTTTAGGGTAAGCAGAGACCAAGTTATAGAACTTAAACATGGTTCAAAATCTATACATTCAAAAGTCTATAACGTTGAGACAGCATCATCTGAACCCTTGAAATTTTTAGGATCTCTGTGATACTCTTAAAAATGGGCAAAAATAATAATCTCAGCTTCTTTCAGATTAATGGTATGTAAATGAAGGGATTTTATAGTTGTCACAAAACTGATAAAAAAGTTAAGGGTTTATGGTTTTGGAGAAAGCTGTCTCAACATTAGAGACATTTGTATAGATTTTGAACCAATTGTTTTGACTACAGCTTAGTGTCTGTTCATCCTAAACACATCAATCTTGGTCAAATGACTTATCTCAACATGATCTTTCATGTGGTGGTGTCGGTTTATTGATCGTTTAAAACATGAAACTCACCCCAGTACCCTGCACAATTTTGGAATGGCTTACTGGTCTGGTGGTCAGGGTAAAGCCTAATTTTCATATGTTGGGAAAATTCCAAACGATCAAGTTTTTGCCTACCATCGCAGATTTTGCCGATACATCGGATATTCGCCAGAGGTCTGTCCCAGATAGCCATCACTTGTTGACAGAGAAGCCTGGCATGTTTATTTGAGATAGGGGGACTAGAGCCCAGCAATTTAGGGGATTGGTAATGAGCTAAATCCATCGCCGACATCCCCGACAGTACAAATTTGAGTTTTCATTTGTCTGGAATGATCGCTGACCATCGCAGAAATCTGGGACGCATCAGAAAAATAGAAAACGCTCCCAATTCTCCAGATTTGTCCCCAATCATCCCAGACGATCGGGGATATCTACGATTTTGTGTTTTCATTAGTCGGCAAAATCTGGGACGGTCGGGAAACAGTAAAATCCCAGACTGTCTGGGATTTTCCCAACGTATGAAAACCAGGCTTAAGGGGCTTCAGGATCCAAGTGGCAAAGCCCCACTCAAAAATGCCCAACATACATCTCAGTTGTTCTGCTGTGTTACAGCCAAGAAAAAAAAGAAAAACTCAATGTTTGCATCTTAGTGTCACCATCAAAAATCAAGTTCAAAACCCCCTTAGTTTTTATGGAAAGTATATATAAAATCATTTGATCGATCATTTGGTGTTTAAACAATTAACTGTACAATGTTTTAAGTTGTTGAATGGATGCCTAATTCATGCAAGGAAAACAATTGTTAACAAAATCTCACCGCTGTTCTTCCGGAACTTTTCTTTTGGGAAGGGCTGCTAAAACACAGACTACCCAGTGGCAGGCTCCACCCATTACGACATTCTCCAAGCTTATCACACACACCTTCCCACGAGAAGGATTGCTGGATGAGCCAAAAGCAATATGTCTGCCTTGGAGGCTAGCCCAGGGCCATAGCCAGACAAACTATGACTGGGCAATGACCCCGAAAAAATTATGACTCAACCAAGCTCCATGGTTAAATTCCCTTCATAGTTATGCTGTGTGTTTATAATGACTACATAAACAACAAAAATGAAAAAAAACAATTACTGATGCAATTGGCTCTCTGTTTGCCTGAAACTAGTTACAGCCGTACCGGGTTATGGAAGGGAGGGGATGCTGTAATGGTACAGTGAATGATGGGGATTTTACGTTATTTATGCCTTTTAAACATCACAGACTAAGAAATCAAGCTTTGGCACGTGGCTGCCTTTCCAGACAGACACCTGTTAGGTGAGGAAATATTGATGAGCTTCAGGGCATGGGCGTCTCATGATCAGTTCATATTTTATATTCAAATCACCAAATTTATTTTCCGCACTCTGTGACCTCAAACCATTTATATCCCAAACAAAATTTGCTTTTAATTGAAAAAAGGGAAAACTTTCAGTTCAATCAAAAAGAAAAAATCGCCGCGAAATAAATCTCAACAATAAATGATGATTTGTTTTTCTAAGTAAAAAAAAGCAGATGTTCTTCTTCTGTTACAAAAGGAAAGGAAAACACAAGATTGTGCTGCTGTAGAGTCTGCTGTAGAATACACTTTCAATTATTTATTTTGCTACATTGATCTATTTGGTTTTGTAATTCAAATTTTCTTAGCGACAAAAGTCCTTCTAACTTAATTGCCGATCGCAATCTATCTTTTGAAACTGTGGGTTACGGAAGTACACGGAAGTACATGTATCTTGAAATCTTGCTTACCCTCTTGTATTCACGAACGAATTTGAATTGCCGATGAAAGGAAAGTTTGTTTTCTGCTTTGCGAAACATATTTAGTATGATAATATGAAGCTTTAGGTAAAAGAAAAAAGGAACTTATTCTTACCGATCTCCGACAGAAATCCCCTTTACCTCGCCGCCAATCTCGCTTACGACTCCAGCAAACTCATGACCCAAGATGACACATTTCGCAGACGGGAACTCTCCAGCCAGGATATGGAGATCGGTTCCACATACTCCAGAAAACGCTACCTTAACGAGGACCTCATTTGGAGCTGAAACATGAGGTATAGGAGTAGTAATGACGGATAGTTGACCATCCCAAAGCTGTACTGCAGAGTTCATGCTGTACTGCGAGTCCTCGACAAAGGATCGGACAGAATAGGAAGTACTTCATCAGACGAGAAGGCTGGGAACCATTCAACTCGCGTGACTTTAACGCGTGACTTTAACGCGTGACTTACGCGTGACTAAAACGTCACGAAAACAAAGGTTTTTTAGTTTCCGGTCCACTAAAGTTACTCGCTTCAGGCGGTATGCAAGATATTCGAGGAGTTTACTTTCCTTCATTATTTCATAAACGTACTACATCAGTTAGTAAAGAGACCACTTTCGATATATCAAAAATCAGCCTAAAACAATTGACCTCAACTCTGTAGTTATTCCCAGGGCCTCGTACTGAAGTCTGCTACTGTTTTACACTGTTTTGGGCTGAATTTTTATACATCGGATGTGGTCTATAATTAGAGAATACTAAATGAAAGAGCAGTTTTAATGTTTGTCGCGGAAATAAGGGGCATACTGGAACACAAGAAGTGCGTTTTATGAATAAGGGATTTTTTCAGTTCTCCAAAAACCTCGACACCAAGTTAGGATTTAAATGTATTCAGTTTGAAACCAAATTGATCTGTCTGTCCTAGGGAATCCCCATTCCTACCAAAACAACTAAAAAAACGTACGACCTCCACTCCACTTCCCCCCAAAAGAGTTCAAGTTGTTCCCTGGTCGAACCCGTCACAGTCCATTTAAAATCTCGTAAGCATTCTCTC
>JAHPZR010034547.1:0-2500 GCA_019787425.1 Platygyra sinensis
TTACTTCTGTAGACAGTTTCTCTTATTGAAAGCAATTATCGCAAACCGCAAAATTCTTGCGATGACAGCAACCTAACAGATAAATGACGTCACACCATAGCAACAACACCTGGCAAATTTTCTCTATTAAATAAAAGTCACAATTGGACCTTCCTTCTGCGTGAATTTTTTTCTTTACCTTCTTCTTTGCACAAATTTTTTTCCTTGGCATTTTCCCTTGCATGAATTTGTTTTGTTTTTTTTTTCCCACCCCCACCATCACTTTTCTAATGGTCCGAACCTTGGTTAACTGTTGAGGTTCCTTAGAGAAAAAGTTCGCATTTAGCGACCATAGTTTCACGCGCCTTGCAGCCGCAAGCCTGATGGCAGAATTGTCCCGTGGACAGAAATCTTTGACAATGCGAAGATAACTGTAAATAAACTCTGTTTCTGAAAAGAAAGGTAGGGGTCACCGAACGTCCAAGATCGTTAAATCCAAGCAAAGCTATAGCGATGGCCGTCTGCCCTATCATCGATCATTTAAGTACTTAGCGCGCGCGCTCGATGCATGACGTGGCGTGTGAATTTGCGAGCGCAGTAAGGATGCACAGAAACAATTAGCGCGAACGTCCTTAGTTGCGGGCATGCCCTTTTCTGTAAAATTTAATTGGAAATTAATAAAGTGTAATTGTAAGTAAGTGTAAGTATTTATAAAAGGAACTAAGGCCCTGTTTACAAAGAGGTAGGGTAGCCCTACTGCCAGGGTAACCCTAGTTTAAGCTCGTTAGATCGTTGTTAACAGAAAGAAGTAAAAACTTGGCACTTAATCGCGTCATTTAAAGGGACTCATTGTGTCGTGAAGATGTTGCTATTTTAGCAAAATTCTGCAGTTCTTGAAACATTACTTACTGCGTTAACCAATACATAAAATGCTTCTGCAGAGTTCTAAAAATATTAAGACATTAATAACATTTTTTGGTGATTTTTGCAGGCATGTCATTAAAACTTGGAAAAAATTGCGAACTTTTTTCAGGTTTCAATCCAAGTCCATCCTTTATATATCCTTGTCCACTTTTATGTTGTTTTACTTTTGCACATGAAATCATGTTGGCGAATAAATAAACAAATCTTAGTAAATGGTTTGAACCCAGGAGTATCAGTAGTTTATACTGTTTGATCGATCACACAATTCGAACTAAAAAAAAATCTTGCTGGATTTCTTAGATAACGTCATTGCCAAAATAGACTTTTTCCGTCAGTCAATCTTTTTGGTTTCTTTTAATTCAAATAGCTGCAAGTTTTCGTGATCTGTTTTCAGAAATCCTGCTAGAAATAATAAATAAATAATTTCTCAAAGATCTTAACTGAAATAAAACCCTGCATACCTTGCCAGTTATTTAACCCCTAAAACTTGAGCGTTAAGTCGTCACCAATAAGAACAAACGGTGCCCAATAATTCACTGCGCTAAAGCAGTTAGATTCTCTCATGGATTTCATGGCTTCATTCAAGGCCTCACCAGCCCTCCTTCCATTGACAAGTTGTCGGTAGAAATGTTCCATGAACTCCATAGTAGCCTCGTCGTCAATCGCCCACAAGGACACGAGAACAGCACGAGCACCAGCGCCCAAAAACGCCCTCGCGATCCCAACCACGCCCTCAGCCTTGACCTCCCCACGAGCACTATGACAGCAACTAAGTACAACAAGCCTTGCCCTAATCTGCGCCTTTAAAACATCCTGCATGGTTAAGACATAGTCTTCTTTGACTGGAATCGGGGATGAACGTGTTGTGTTAGGGGTCAGGGCAATTTCCCCTGATTTCATGTCACCATGAGCAGCAATGTGTACCAGGGAAACCGATGAGATGCTTCTTAAAACTTCATCTTTTGTTGCCTGTTTTCCGGTAAGAGGCTCAGTTTGAAGAATTTCCCCAATCATCTTCACTTCCTTTTCGGCCCATGGCAACTGAGTATGACCCACTTCCTTCACCCACGGGTTGCCGACAAGAAGAGCACCTGTCGCACTATGCCAGTCGTCTGGGCAATTTGAGATTAATTGCAGACTAGAAAGGGAAGGAAGCAGTCGGATTCTGAATGATTCGCAAAGGAACTTTGAGTTTCGGTCCATAAAAGCAGCAAAAGGCGCCAAAAACAGAGGGCCTTCAGGAACGAGCACAACTTCATCTCCCTGCAATAGGTCTCTGATAGGGTCTACAACAAGATTGTATAATGTTTGCAAAGGATTTGTCTCCACATTCGAGGGATAAGACCCTGGCTTGTTAACTCTTTCTTCTACCTGCTTTTCATCTCTCGAGTTCCTCCCTAATGAACGATCTTCACAATGCACATCTCTCGCTCCAATTTTCTCTTGTGTTTTCTCCAACAGAGAAAGAAGATAGGTCATGACAGGAGCATCAATCTGCCTTCTTCTAAACCTGACTTCTTTTCCTTTCTCGTTCACCCAAAAGAAAATTCCTCCCTCGTTGATTCCGATGAAGGCTGTATTTGATGGCAGGTAATTA
>JAHPZR010034547.1:10000-12500 GCA_019787425.1 Platygyra sinensis
GGAAATAGTTATGGAAATCTTGGCAACGCCTATAAAGGTACTGGAAATCTCCAAAAAGCAATCGAACACTATGAAATGTATCTTAAGATTGCCAAAGAAGTCGGAGACAGGGCAGGAGAAGGAACAGCGTATGGTTGTCTCGGCAATGCCTATGATGATACTGGAGACTTCCAGAAAGCCATAGACTTCTATGAACGAAATCTCAAGATTGCAAAGGAGGGCGGAGACAGGATACAAGAAGGAAAAGTGTATAGTAATATTGGCAGCGTCTATGAGGGTCTTGATGAGTTGGAACAAGCCATTCATTACTATGAAAACAGTGTCAAAACGTTCAACCACATCAGAAGTAAGCTTATATCTAATGATGAGTGGAAGATAAGCCTACGCAATATGTACGATAAAACACATTCGAAGCTATGGGGGCTTCTGTTAAAGCAAGGCAAAGTTGTTCAGGCACTTTTAACCGCTGATCAAGGGCGCGCACAAGCCTTGAATGATCTTCTGGAAACGAAATATGGACTTGAAGGAGTACGTCAAGAAATAGGAACACTGACTGCAACTAGCCCAGACATTCTTAATTACCTGCCATCAAATACAGCCTTCATCGGAATCAACGAGGGAGGAATTTTCTTTTGGGTGAACGAGAAAGGAAAAGAAGTCAGGTTTAGAAGAAGGCAGATTGATGCTCCTGTCATGACCTATCTTCTTTCTCTGTTGGAGAAAACACAAGAGAAAATTGGAGCGAGAGATGTGCATTGTGAAGATCGTTCATTAGGGAGGAACTCGAGAGATGAAAAGCAGGTAGAAGAAAGAGTTAACAAGCCAGGGTCTTATCCCTCGAATGTGGAGACAAATCCTTTGCAAACATTATACAATCTTGTTGTAGACCCTATCAGAGACCTATTGCAGGGAGATGAAGTTGTGCTCGTTCCTGAAGGCCCTCTGTTTTTGGCGCCTTTTGCTGCTTTTATGGACCGAAACTCAAAGTTCCTTTGCGAATCATTCAGAATCCGACTGCTTCCTTCCCTTTCTAGTCTGCAATTAATCTCAAATTGCCCAGACGACTGGCATAGTGCGACAGGTGCTCTTCTTGTCGGCAACCCGTGGGTGAAGGAAGTGGGTCATACTCAGTTGCCATGGGCCGAAAAGGAAGTGAAGATGATTGGGGAAATTCTTCAAACTGAGCCTCTTACCGGAAAACAGGCAACAAAAGATGAAGTTTTAAGAAGCATCTCATCGGTTTCCCTGGTACACATTGCTGCTCATGGTGACATGAAATCAGGGGAAATTGCCCTGACCCCTAACACAACACGTTCATCCCCGATTCCAGTCAAAGAAGACTATGTCTTAACCATGCAGGATGTTTTAAAGGCGCAGATTAGGGCAAGGCTTGTTGTACTTAGTTGCTGTCATAGTGCTCGTGGGGAGGTCAAGGCTGAGGGCGTGGTTGGGATCGCGAGGGCGTTTTTGGGCGCTGGTGCTCGTGCTGTTCTCGTGTCCTTGTGGGCGATTGACGACGAGGCTACTATGGAGTTCATGGAACATTTCTACCGACAACTTGTCAATGGAAGGAGGGCTGGTGAGGCCTTGAATGAAGCCATGAAATCCATGAGAGAATCTAACTGCTTTAGCGCAGTGAATTATTGGGCACCGTTTGTTCTTATTGGTGACGACTTAACGCTCAAGTTTTAGGGGTTAAATAACTGGCAAGGTATGCAGGGTTTTATTTCAGTTAAGATCTTTGAGAAATTATTTATTTATTATTTCTAGCAGGATTTCTGAAAACAGATCACGAAAACTTGCAGCTATTTGAATTAAAAGAAACCAAAAAGATTGACTGACGGAAAAAGTCTATTTTGGCAATGACGTTATCTAAGAAATCCAGCAAGATTTTTTTTTAGTTCGAATTGTGTGATCGATCAAACAGTATAAACTACTGATACTCCTGGGTTCAAACCATTTACTAAGATTTGTTTATTTATTCGCCAACATGATTTCATGTGCAAAAGTAAAACAACATAAAAGTGGACAAGGATATATAAAGGATGGACTTGGATTGAAACCTGAAAAAAGTTCGCAATTTTTTCCAAGTTTTAATGACATGCCTGCAAAAATCACCAAAAAATGTTATTAATGTCTTAATATTTTTAGAACTCTGCAGAAGCATTTTATGTATTGGTTAACGCAGTAAGTAATGTTTCAAGAACTGCAGAATTTTGCTAAAATAGCAACATCTTCACGACACAATGAGTCCCTTTAAATGACGCGATTAAGTGCCAAGTTTTTACTTCTTTCTGTTAACAACGATCTAACGAGCTTAAACTAGGGTTACCCTGGCAGTAGGGCTACCCTACCTCTTTGTAAACAGGGCCTTAGTTCCTTTTATAAATACTTACACTTACTTACAATTACACTTTATTAATTTCCAATTAAATTTTACAGAAAAGGGCATGCCCGCAACTAAGGACGTTCGCGCTAATTGTTTCTGTGCATCCTTACT